>CAUJHA010000172.1:0-148677 GCA_963170755.1 Amphimallon solstitiale
TTCTGACATTTTGACTTTGGAATCGTGATCGGCGACCCCCAAAACCCCCGTATCTAAAATTTTACATTAATACGTCAATTTTCTAAAAAAATCTTTCGCCATTTTGTTTTTTTTGACATTCTGACTTTGGAATCGTGATCGGCGATCCCCAAAATCCCCGTATCTGAAATTTCACATTCATACGTCAATTTTCAAAAAAATCTTCCGTCATTTTGTTTTTTTTGACATTTTGACTTTGGAATCGTAATCGGCGACCCCCAAAACCCCCGTATCTAAAATTTTACATTCATATGTCAATTTTCAAAAAATTCTTCCACGATTTTGTTTTTTTATGACATTTTGATTTTGGATTTGTGATCGGCGACCTAACACCCCTGTATCTAAAATTTCACACTCATACGTCAATTTTCAAAAAAATCTTCCGTCATTTTGCTTTTTTTGACATTTTGACTTTGGAATCGTGATCGGCAGTAGGGTACTTTGGAGAGTTCTGGGACCACCACCCCCCACTCCTACTACCCCCCCCCTCCCCCCTCCCCGCTAGATAGGTAGAACCCTCTACCAACCCAACTGATGTGGCGCCCCCTCGCGGTCGCCAACCCAACTAAAAATTGCAGATTTCATCATTACCAACCCAACTGATATGGTGCCCCCTAGCGGCCGCCAACCCAACTAAAAATTGCAGATTTCATCATTACCAACCCAACTGATGTGGCGCCCCCTAGCGGTCGCCAACCCAACTAAAAATTGCAGATTTCATCATTACCAACCCAATGTGGCGCCCTCTGACGGCCACTAACCAAACTAAGGAATGGCAGATTTCATCATTACCAACCCAATGTGACGCCCTCTCACAGCCACTAACCAAGAAATGGCATCTCCCATGATTACCATAATGCAGCATCCTCTCACGGTCGCTATCCAAACTAAGGTGACGTCAGACAAAATGGCGGACCATCAAGATGGTCTTTGTTTCTAGAGAATTCCTGAATAAATTACCAGGCTTGCTATCGCGCTTCTCAATGTACTTTAAACAGGTCTAAACATGTTTCCAGCGGAAACCGCAACGGCTGTCTGCTTCTGTGATAATCGCATGCGCAGAAAATATAAGAAGCACCCCCTGATGGATACTAGCCCAACTAAATATTAAATATATAAGAATTTCGAATGTAATATCATCAGTATCAATTGCAAAGCTGTGTAGCACCTTCTATATAGTATAATGGCGGTGCAATACGAGAAATATGACAACTTTTTGTCTGCTAATGGTATTGAAATACCTATCATAGTGCGAGATTGGTTATTATCCTCGGAATTGAATCAAAGCGAGTGTTTATTCATAGCGGCATTCGCATATCAAAACATGCAATATTTTGATATCGATGAATTAATGAACGTTTTGGAATATTGTAACCCAAATATGAGCCAACTTAAGAAGTGGTACATTTATAGTGAGTATGAATATATATGTGAACCTGATTTAGATCTTCATGCAGAAATTTGCGTATTCGACATAGAAACATCGACTGTACTGACTTTAAATAAGAACATACCGAAGATGTTAATGAGTTGGCATCCTCAATATAATCATCCTGAATTGGACTATAATGACGAGCTGGCCGCGACTGGTGGTGGATATGTAATATTTGCCAGTCAGAAGCATTTCGCAAGTAGCTAACATGTACAGACCCGCCTAAACATGTCTAGACTTGCTGGAAATACATCAGTCGACAATGTCCGTTGAAAGCAGGCGGAGGGCTCTTAGACAGAAGAAAGACTTGTTGAACATTAGAATTATGAGGTTTATATCCGAAATTGAGAAAATCAAATCCGATTTAGTGATGTATGCGTTGGTGACAAATATTAGTAAAGTAAAGCTATAAAATGGAGAATATGGAAAAATATATGATTAGGTCTTTTGTTGTACACTTTATATAATTTTATAAATAAATATATGTAATATACATTATTAAATAAAGAGAATATAGCATCCAACATTTTTTCCTTAAAATACCCCTTTTAGATATATATAAAGTGCATCTCACTTAATGAAATGCGTAGACATAGAAGTCATATTTTTTTTAATGTTAGTATATAAGAATAATGTTTTGCAGCTGAACGTTTATACCTTCTCACGATTAAAAACTTCTTATATTGTTTTATACAGGATGTTAGGATACAGATATGTAATTCACCTTAAATAAAAATGCGTGCATGTATAGAATTAATACTTTTTTATTTTTATATAATCATAATATACAGTTTTAATAAAATTACAAAACATTATCCTCGTCAATCCAGCTATTATGCGAATTATCGAACCCTAACCATTTTACATAAGCTTTTCCGTCCTTTACACGTAATACTTTTTCAATCAGATATACATCTTTATGTTTAGTTTTCTGCAATTCATGTTCGTAGAAACAACCCAAAATCGGATCTCCATTCATATCCTCCAGCATATATGTTGGCGGATTTGTAGCATTAGCTTTAATAATCTTGAACAATTCACTACCCCAGTTCCTGAGATAGCCTTTCGAGAAAACACTTTTGAATTTACTTATCCGCACGATGTCACCAACTTTATATTTCCGCTTCACAGCTGTTTGCACATCATTGTAGATAGTAGAAAGCAGGAGCTTCTCATTCTTTTTAGTCACATCGCAAGGTCGCATTTTAATTGTTCGATGCTTTGTTTTATTATACATATCAGTCACGGAGGGTAAAATATCTATCCACTTATAGCTACCTCTCATTGTAAATTCCTTATATAATCTACCCTTTAGCGTACGAATAACACGTTCGGCAATAGACGCTTTCATTGTACTATATGTTGAATAATGGTTTATACCATATTTCTTCATGAGATTTTGAAATCGAGTATTATAAAACTCTTTACCATTGTCGGACTGTATATTTTTCGGCTGTCGAGTGTCTTGTAGAATGCCTTCCATAGCATTACATACATCCAGACCGGTTTTCGATTTAAGGGGTTGAGTCCATAAAAATTTCGAGAAACAGTCTATAACCACAAGTATATATCTATACCCGCCATTCTCTCGTGCATGAGGTATAAATTCGGCCAAGTCAATCTGCCAAACATCGTCAAACCCTCTAATAATGACGCGACGTCTGGGAAAGAATCTACGAGCCGGCCTATGCAGCTCATCAACTAAATGACGCTTAATACTATTCATAATTAACAATTATTGTTCAGCGTGTTAATACATCATGTAGGTAGAACAATGCGATGGTAAATGAATTAAAATTATGTTTCGTCTCTATTGTCTTGGGAGCGGTCGGGGTGGTGGTGGTGGTTGTGGGGGTGGGGAATTCCCTGATTTCTTTTCAAGTTTTTTTCTTATAGCTTCCAGTTTAGCATTGAGTTTAACCTCAATTCTACTCTCAACACTTTTTTCCATTCGATACAGCTTTTGATCAGTTTCAGCTTGTAGAGTATTTGCACTAACTTCGACAATCCCTTTGATTGTATCCAAGTTAACGCCCTTATTTAAATTATTTTTCAGTGCAAGTATTTCACCATCCAATTCCTTCTTAATTTTTTCAATCTTCTTACTAACTTCAGAATTTGTGGCATGGTTTTTTCTTAAAACATCAAATTTAGCATCAATCTTCTTCTCAACACTAGCTTGCATCTGGTTTAATTTTCCATTAATCGACTGTTGCACATTATTTACACTAACATTAACAATACCCTTAAATATATCCAAATTAACAGTTTTATTTAAATTAGTTTTAAATGCATTCAAGTTCTCATCCAATTCCCTCTTAATTTTATCGATCTTGTCACTAACCCAGGTGTTTGTTGCGAGATTGTTCCTTAAATTGTCTAGTTCATTTTCGATTCTATTCTCAACAGCAGTCTGCATATGTTGTATGATATCACTAATATCCTCGGCCACTTTGGAATTCGAGGCGTCTATTTTTATTTGAATATCACTCACCACATTATCAATCCGTAGATCTATTACGCCAAGTATTCTAGATAGGTGACGCTTATTAACAGAATCCTGATCGTGTATAGGATCTGCTACACGACAAATACGTTTACCGCCAATATCAACATCACCTTCCTCTGTTAATGGCAGAGATGGCTTTTGACGTTTAACGCTAGCTTTACCGATGCTAAGATATCGGCCAAATTTGTCTACACTCATGACGATACTGATGAAGAGAATGATAGTATTAAATATTTATTCAATTACGCCGCATTCTTTAAGCTCCTCGATGATCGACTGCATTTCATTATGGGTACTTTCATTGCCAGAATCCCGAGAGGCCTTCAAAAGTTTAAGACGATCCACGAGCTCGTTTATGTCGTCCCAATAGACATATTGATATCTATCATTGGTGTTGGAAACAAGCATGCTGCCTATATGTCCGCCAGACCATGTTTCTGAAGTCGAACTGGAATATTTAGCAAGAAGAGGTTTTATTATTTCACGCCATTTGTGGCCTCTAGTCCCCCTCAAGTTATTTTTGGGTTGGAACAGTTTGCGATGCACATTAGTTTCATGTAAAATGTCATAGTAATGTGATAAATCCTCCTCATTATATCTACTTGGGCTAGTTTTAAATATTAATTCATAAAGACCACGAGAACCCGTAAACAGCTTATTATTGATTATTATGTCTTTACCATCTAGATATAATGTATGCCCACCCAATTTCAATCTATTTGTTTCGGGTTCGAATGTAACACCATACGTTGTATCATATACATTGCTTGTATCTTGAAAAAGACCTCGCACAAACTCTCTCGGTAAAGGATTAAGATCTCCATAAAACGTGTTATGTGAATGCGGATCCTCTTCCACCAATGGATTAGACTGCTCATCGAATGGATTAATCGAAGAGCTCTTTTCTATCTCTTGTTTTTTTATCAGCTTTCCTCTATTTTTCAAAGTGTTTGTAATATTCATTATGGGCTCCTTAATTGTTTGTGTTTCCTGTTTTATTGTCGTGTTCAAACCTTCTAGGTTCTCAGTAATGGGCTTAAACATTTTTCGTATTAAATAATCTTCATCGGAACGATTAAGCTTCAATTGCATATACTTATTCCTAATAACTTTACTTGCCTTAATAATATCACGCTTCAATTTTTCATAATCCATTTTTCTACTATTAACTGCCTGCCTGCGCATGATTATTTGCAGACAGATATATATTAACTGAATAAAATGAATAATTCACCAGCATATATAGCAATCAAAACCCTTCCTATAACGACCATTATGCAAATCACTATCCTTGTCTATCACCAGGAATCCGTATTTATCTTTCCAACACTCACCACAAACCGATTTAAACCGCTCAAATGACATGTCAACTCCAACATGATCGTTGTAAATATGTTGTAGATTTGTATTATCCTGCTTAAATAATACCAAAAAATTAGCATTATCCCTAACTAGCTGTTTCGGAATACTAGTATAAGTTTGACATAAATAAAAGCTATCAACACACTTATGTCTACCCATACAAAAATATTTTCTAATATTGTTTTGCTTGTCGCACGCCACATCGTCAAAAATGAATATCGAATTTCTCTCAGCCTCCATGGGGTCTATTATATCATCATTCTCCTTACAAGGAAAATATTTCACATCTTTAACATTATTTAAAACATTCTCCAACAGCTTATATTTAGCTTGATATAAAGACTTGGAATAAATGTATACGTTTTCGAACTTGAGACCATTTTCATTGAATAATAATGATAGCATGAGATTTGTTTTCCCAGAGTTTGATGCACCGCAAAGTAGCGCTCTAATGGAGTTCGGTAGTAGGCTGCTATGTTTCCGAAATTTGCCCTTTTCATCAACGTCCAAATCCAAGTTGATTATTTCAAGGGCATCCTTCTGCTTCACAAGTCTCATGGTGAATGAATTATATATAAATTGTTGGATGTTTATAAAGCTAATTCATTTCGATGCTAACTTTTAAAGAGGGCGGAGGTGTCGTGAACTCGATAATCAACAAGTTGCCTATAGAGCTTCACCTGCCAGGTGGTTACATGTATTGTGGTCCTGGTACAAAGCTCCAGAAACGTTTAGCACGAGGTGATCCCGGCATTAATCCATTGGATGCGGCTTGTCGGGAACACGATATCGCATATTCACAACATAAAGATTTAAAAGATCGACACGAGGCAGATTTGATATTGCAAGAAAAAGCTTGGAATCGTGTAAAGTCAGCAGACGCAAGTGTTGGTGAAAAGACAGCAGCCTGGTTGGTGACTAACGCAATGAAGACCAAAAGAAAATTTGGTATGGGCTTAAACAAAAAAACTTTTAAAAAAATAGTGTGCACCAATGTTAAGAAGACTCTTAAGCGATTCGGGGGTGATATTAAACAGGGTGCTAAATCATCATTGGCAGCAGCTAAGGTTGCAATCAAAGAGGCTGGAGGTCGAAAACATATTAAAACCCCCAGAATAATCCCCATACCGAAAGTTGGAGGCGTATTGCCACTCATACCAATATTCGCCGGGCTAAGCGCTCTCGGCTCACTGGCAGGCGGTGTAAGTGGTATAACACAAGCAGTACTCAAAGCGAAAGCGGCTCGAAGTCAATTACGGGAAGCTGAAAGGCATAATAAAACTATGGAAGCCATCGCATTAAAAGGTAAAGGATTATATCTGAAGCCATATAAGCGAGGCTTAGGTTTATATCTAAAACCATCAAAAAACTAATAAGTCGACTGCCTCAAAGAGCATTAACCGATCATGATATTTTGAAATATGCGAAATATATTCACCATTTTAGAGGTGTATTTATGAGGGATACTCTACCAAAATCACCCAACAAAAATGAAAGCGCAGTCGTTAATTTGGATAGCATTAAAGGATCGGGAACACATTGGGTCTGTTATAAGAAGAGAGGTTCTAATATATACTATTATGATTCGTTTGGCAATTTAAAGCCTCCGCCGGAATTGATAGAATATTTTACTAGAAAGGGACCTAATAAAATAATGTATAATCATAAACGATACCAAAATTTCAATACATTCAATTGTGGTCACTTATGCTTAGAATTCCTACTAAATAATATATAATCGTATGTTCATATATCAATATATTAGTCATGTCGTACACTTTCACCCTGAAGGGCACAAAATCAGTGCTTTCTGTTGATTATTATCCGCCTATTGAATTGAATCCCCACTATGAATATGTTCTGGGTCTAATAGGATTTAATAGCTACAATTCGATTCCCAACATTGTAGAGGGCTGTAACAAATTTTATTATGATAATGACAAAGTTATTACAATTCCCACAGGATCTTATGAGATAAGTGATATCGCCGATTTCTTGATGAATGCGATGCCTAGAGGTGCAATATCCCTCAAACCAAACAACAATACAATAAAGTGTGAAATTAAAAGCAAATATGAAATAAATTTTGGACCTAGAGACTCTATAGGAAGCATATTAGGTTTTAGTGGGAAGCTATTACCAGCCGATCAAAAACATGAATCGGATTTACCTGTCAATATTATAAAAGTGTCGACAATAAGAATTGAGTGCAATATCACAACATCAGCCTACAACGATAGTCGTTTATCCCACACGCTCTACGAATTTTCTCCACAAGTTGAAGCTGGGTTTTCGATTAATATAGCGCCCGAGCATATAATATATCTACCAATTAATTCTAGGCGTATCGATAATATCACATTAACACTGCTCGATCAAGATGGTGATGCCGTAAACTTTAGAGGCGAGCAAATCATTGTTAGATTAGAATTAAAAAGAGTTTCATAATGGGCCTTTCATTTCGTAAACGTTATATAACTTCCTCGCCCTCACAACGGAAGATCACTTCAACATCTAAACTCAAGCAGTTAACATCGGCCAATATAATATTTTTACAATCGTTAGGCTTTCGAGTAAAAAATGGAGGAAAAGCTATCAATATTTGAAGGTGTGCATTTTGACGAAGTTATAACGAAAGAAGAGTATCACACATATTATCCGAGAACACACAATTTCAACTTAAATGATGAAGTTCGCATAAGTATTCAAAATCAAGATATATACACACTACCTTCCGAGAGTTATATATACATAGAGGGGAAATTTAAACCTGATGATAATGGTACGGGTCTGCCTGAATTAACAAACAATGCATACGCTTTTTTGTTTGATCAGATTCGATATGAGCTTAATGGTGTAGAAATCGATCGCGCAATGAAGCCAGGAATCAGTTCTACGATGAAAGCATTAGTTTCATATAATGAAGATGAAAGTCGAATGTTGTCGATTGCTGGGTGGGGACCATTCGCACAGCGGCAAGCGACACTCTCCAATAACAAGTTCAACGCATGCCTTCCATTGAGCATGCTTTTAGGCTTCTGTTCCGATTACAGGAGGGTTATTATTAACGTCAGTCAAGAATTAGTCCTAATTAGAAGTAAAACGGATGAAAACTGCTATCAAAACAAGACCGCTGATGGTACAAAAAAGGCCTCAATCGAGATTGAAAAGATTGAATGGCGGGTGCCACATGTAAGCGTAAATGATCAGACACGCTTAAAGTTCTTAAACACCCTTAAAACCAATAAACCGATATATCTAACATTTCGTAAATGGGAATTATATGAACTTCCAGCTTTGCGTGCAACGAAAACTGACATTTGGCCTGTTAAAACTAGCACTAATCTAGAGAAGCCCAGATATGCTATTATAGCGTTTCAACGCAACAGAAAAGATAATTTTCAGCAAGATGCATCAAGCTTTGATCACGCTTCAATCACAAATATTAAATTGCATTTAAATTCAGAATATTACCCATATAGCGATATGAATATAGATATGAGTAAAAAACTATATGCCCAAGCATATCTAATGTACACAAAATTTCAATCGAGCTATTATGGAAGCACTCGGGGACCTCTCATGAGCTACGAGAAGTTCCACGATTCAGCACTTTACGTAATAGATTGTTCGAAGCAGAATGAGAGCTTAAAATCATCCACCGTCGATGTTAAGCTTGAGATGCAGTGCCAGGAGACGTTTAGCGAGGACACCTCTTGTTTATTGTTAATTTTACAAGATTGTGTCGTTGAATATAGTGCACTGACAGGCACTGTTAAGAAAATTATATAACATTCAGTCAATCGCGAGACCTCATGGCTAAAAGAGGTGCAATTGACACTCGAGATCAACTTCAATCATTCCTTATTATAGACATACAAGGTTATGCGATTCAACATTTCGATCCAAAAGAGATGAGCATAAGTGACGGGGAAAGGAGCATCCATTTTTTATTTAAACCTAGCATTGAATTCCATCTATTATCGAAGAAAGATCAGAGGACCGTTCGATGGCTTGAAAATAATTATTTAAATATAGAATACTCTACTGGTTATGTATATTTTAAGGACATTATTAACTTGTTAAAAAATATCTGTAACTCATATAATAGAGTGTATGTTAAAGGACATCAAAAAAAGGAGCTACTTAAGCAATATGTTGATATTGACATAATTAACTTGGAATATTTTAATGATGTACCAAAGCTTATTAAAAATGTCAATCATTGTTTTTATCATAATAATAAAACTAATGAAGAATGTATATGCACGCAAAATAATATTATAACTCTATGCAATTATCTAAAAAATAAAGAATTATTTTAACCTTATTATTTTTATTTCAATCCACCTATACATATTAATAATAATATTATAGCAAAAATAGTATACGTATAAACATGTCTATACATGTATAAAAGGCCCGCCGAGACGGCACCAATCCGAGGTAGGTATGCAAGCGAGAGATTTTTTATACATTTACATTAATTAACCATCGCCTGCCCTAAAAAGGGCCACCCGGACGACCTCCATTCGATGCAGGTATGCAACGCTAAAAAATTAAGTGCATTCCTTAGAACACGGCTAGAGCGTGGGATCGGAATGCAGCAACTCTTAATTATATCCGTTCACACGGATATACGTATGCGTGGGGAAAAAAGGGTCGTCGCAGCTGTACATAGACCACACACACACTCACCCATGGGAACAGAATGCAGCCGCGCTTAATTGCATCTGCCCGCATACGTATATATGTATATATATGTATGCGCGGGAAAAAAAGGGTTTTCTCTAATTGATTAACATATCAATTGGTGTGGGAACCTGACGCAGATGGATGTATACGTCACGAATGAGTATCTATATATGCGTAGATCGACATCTTTAATTTCATTATAATCAGTATCTTCGAACAGTCAACATCGTTTTTAGTGCTTGTTTGTGTTTTACTACAAGGTATTTAGAAAGCCTAATTTATATAATATTAACTCGCAATATTTTACATTAGTTTTAAAATTTTATGCGACTTTTAAAAATTGTTTTTTCTCAATTATAAGGCTATTTTTTTAAATAATTTAATGGTATATATTTTATTAATATTTTATTAATATTTTATTTTTATATACAATTATCCAGGGTGCTTCAAAGTATTTTATTCGTATTTAGTAGCTTCTTTATATTGTTTTTTCCTTCTTTTTTTAATTTTCATACGGTTCTTTAAAGGTTTTTCTCAATAATTTAAATAAATTCTGAACAATAAGAGTATTTTTAGTTAAATATAAGCTGATCATAGTTTTTCTACTACTCTAAAATTTTATGCGACTTTTAAAAATTGTTTTTTCTCAATTATAAGGTTATTTTTTTAAATAATTTAATGGTATATATTTTATTAATATTTTATTAATATTTTATTTTTATATACAATTATCCAGGGTGCTTCAAAGTATTTTATTCGTATTTAGTAGCTTCTTTATATTGTTTTTTCCTTCTTTTTTAATTTTTAGGTGCGTAAATTTATGTAATTAAGTTGATTATTTTATAAGGTTTTAAAGGGTTTTATCAATAAATTTTCAATAATACAAGTATTTTTTAGTTAAATATACGCTGATCATAGTTTTTCTACTACTCTAAAATTTTATAGGACTTTTTAAAAATTGTTTTTATCAATTATAAGGCTGTTTTTAATAATTTAATGGTGTATATTTTATTAATATTTTATTGAATATTATTTTTATATACAATTATCCAGGGTGCTTCAAAGTATTTTATACGCATTTTGTAGCTTCTTTATATTGTGTTTTTTTTTCTTTTTTAAATTTTTAGGTGTGTAAATTTATATAATTAAGTTGATTATTTCATACGGTTCTTTAAAGGTTTTTCTCAATAATTTAAATAAATTCTGAACAATAAGAGTATTTTTAGTTAAATATACGGGTATCAGTCAAAGTTTATGTATTAAAATATTATTTTTATATATGTAGGTCTATAATTAGTATTTTATATCAATTCATATACGCGGATCAGTCAAAATAAATTAGCAATTTAGATATATTAAAAATTAGGCTTCAATAGCTTTTTATTCTTTTAAATTTATTATATTAATTATTTTTAATTTGTTTTTCATAGAATGAATTGCGTCATATGTGGGAAGTCCTTCGGCCGGCGGGATAGTTTGAAGCGGCATGTAAACACAGTTCACCGCAATTTTCAATGTGAGACTTGCGGTGGGGGTGTGAATACATGTGAGCATGTTGCGGGACCACCTAAGAAGGTGGCCAAAGTAGATGTTACACCATCCACAAGTTCTAATAGACCTGTGGATGCTGCGCCATCTACCAGTCGAGGTGCGCCTCAGAGAAGCTGTTGTGGGTTGATGTTCCCTAATAATTCTCTGTATAGGGGGCATCTTCGCACACAGCAGCATTTGAATAATAATACATTTATGCTGCCGGATGGAGTGTTCAAAATTAATTCATCATTTAAAAGCCGGGTCGCGAGTTATAAAATTTTAGGTGATGAGAGTGCTGACATCACAAATTTTTTATCGAAATTGAGAACTAAAGTGTGCAGCCTGATTAACGATGTTCTGGCCAAGGTCGTATCGGGTATTAAGGTACAGTTAGAGCTATTTGCTCATTATGCTAAAACCGTAGCTGATGAGGAAATAGTCGACTTAAAGTCCTTCAATACTCGGTACGTCATTGTCACCGGGTCTTCAGACTTAGAGGACGTTTTTGATCAGGCTGCTGCCATCATAAAATCGAAAGCTGAAGAGTTTTCGGATAGGGGGAGCAATTGGACACTTAAGATGGTCTCGCATTTAGAGGTTAACATCAACAGTTATCAACCTCTTGGGGGATCATCTTATTTGGAACTACCCCCCTCTATCCGAAACAAGAAAGCATGCATCAATATTCAGAACTCGGACGATGCATGCCTGTGTTGGTCGATTGTAGCAGCACTCCACCCGGCAAACATACATGCAGAGAGAGTTAGTAGTTATCCTCATTACTCCAGCGTCCTAAATTTAGAAGGTATTCAATTCCCCGTTAAAATTAAAGATATTTCAAAAATTGAGAATATGAACAATTTAAGTATTAACGTTTACGGTTTGGCTATTAATGATGAAACAAAAAATCATGAGGTGGTGGGGCCAATTCATTTCACTAAAAGCAGAAAAGATATCCACATCAATTTACTCCTAATTGATGATGGAAAAAGAGCCCATTATGTTTTAATTAAAAATCTGTCCAGGCTAGTCTCATCTCAAATCGATAAACATGATCATGAAGCTCACATCTGTGATGGGTGTTTAATTAATTTCAGAACATCCGAACAATTAAACGCCCATCAACAACACGATTGCAACCATGTGTATACGGTACTACCCTCAACCGACGCGCGTAAAACAAAATTTGGAGATATGCTACCCGAAAACATTTTACGTTTCGATAGTCATCATAAGAAGATGTCCGTTCCGTTCGTCGTTTATGCGGATTTTGAAAGTATTCTCCAACCGATTCACACATGCAGCCGTGATCCAGCTAGTTCGTATACGAATAAAACATTCAAACACGTTCCCTATAGTTTTGCATATCAAATTGTATGTTCGTTTGATGCAAAGTTGAATAAATTTGTCACGTATGCCGGTTTAGATTGCTCAACGGTGTTTGTCCAAAAATTGATAGAAGATGTTAAGCTAATCTATGAAAACTATTTAAAGACTATCGTGCCGATGAAAACTTTAAATAATAGCGAGCGAAAATTATATAATGAGGCCGTGATTTGCCACATTTGTGAGCTGTCTCTCAACGGAGATAGAGTGAGAGATCACTGCCACATTACGGGAGCGTTTCGAGGGGCCGCTCATTCTAATTGTAATCTAAACTTCAAAATTCCGAAATTTGTCCCTATCTATTTTCACAATTTGAGCGGGTATGATAGCCATCTATTTTTAAGAGATTTGGCACAACAAAATTTAGATATTGACGTAATTCCTATTAATAAAGAAAGATATATCAGTTTCAGCGCGAAAGTTTTGGTTGGTGACTACACAGATAAAAAATCGGGCGAGAAAAAAAATGTTTATATAAAACTACGGTTTTTAGATAGTTTTCGATTCATGGCGTCTTCTATCGATAAGCTTGCACAAAATTTGAGCCCGCAAGACTTTGTCAATGTTAGGCGGGCGTTTCCACTAGATTCACATTTCCATTTAATTAGAAAGAAGGGTGTATTCCCCTATCAATACATAGATACCTTTGGGCGATTGAACGAATCGACCTTACCGGCAAAACGCGATTTTTTTAATTCATTAACGAATGTTGATATTTCGGATGTTGAATATCAACATGCGCAAACTGTATGGAATACGTTTGGATGTCAAAATTTATTAGAGTACTCAAACTTATATTTAAAATCAGACGTTTTACTTTTAGCAGATATTTTTGAAAATTTCAGGAAAATTTGTCGGGATACATACAGTCTGGATCCGGCTCAATATTACACCAGCCCGGGCTTGTCTTGGGATGCTATGTTGAAGCACACCAAAATTGAGCTGGAGCTACTCATAGACATCGACATGCATCATTTTGTTAAGCAGAGTATCAGGGGTGGGTTGTGTCAAGTATCATTGCGGCACGCTACGGCAAATAATAAGTATATGCCTAATTATGATGCGAGTGCTCCTAGCTCGTATTTAGCTTATTGGGACGCGAACAATTTGTACGGGTGGGCAATGTCGCAGTATCTACCATTCGGTGGGTTCAGTTGGGCTAGTCAGGATGAAATTGACAATCTAAATATATCTGGGGTCGCTGATGATTCGCCGATTGGCTATTTTTTGGAGGTAGATGTCACGTACCCTGTAACTTTGCACGATGAGCATAACGACCTACCTTTTCTGCCCGAAAACATGGTGCCTCCCACGTCTAAATTTCAGTATAAAAAGTTGATCGCGAATTTACAGAACAAAGAGAAATATGTCATACACTATCAAACGTTAAAGCAAGCATTACATTTCGGCCTTAAAATCACCAAAATTCACCGCGTTTTAAAATTCAACCAGTCAAACTGGCTTCAAACTTATATCGACCTAAACACCAGCCTACGTCAGCATGCTAGGAACGATTTTGAAAAGGACTTCTACAAGCTTATGAACAACTCCGTATATGGTAAAACCATGGAGAATGTTGACAAGCGAGTGGAAGTCAAATTGGTCACACGTTGGGAGGACCATGGCAAAAGTCGCGGGGCTGGTAGTTTAATCGCGAAACCGAATTTTAAAAGTGTTAGTATTTTTTCCGAAAACTTTGTGGCTGTCCAGATGGGGAAGCTGAAAGTCGTATATAATAAACCTATTTATATCGGCTTCTCCGTCTTGGAGCTATCAAAGCACCTGATGTATGACTTTTTCCACAATTTTTTGAGACGCGTGTATGCAGAAAAGGTCCGTCTGTGTTATATGGATACGGATAGTTTTATCTTAAAAGTAGAAACAGACGATATATACAGCGACATGAAAAAAAATATATCAAAATTCGATACATCGAACTTTTCGGCAAATAATGTCTACAGCATAGCACCTCAAAACAAGGCTGTTTTAGGTTTATTTAAAGACGAAAATGCGGGTAATATAATGTGTGAATTTGTCGGATTGCGCGCAAAAATGTATGCCTTAGAGGTTGAGGGTAGGGAGATTAAAAAGGTTAAGGGTGTTAAAAAGAACGTTGTGCGGGATGAGATTAGTCTGGCAGATTACAAGCACTGTTTATTGAACAATGATATTTTATTAAGGGAGCAAAATCTTTTTCAAATCAAACTACATGAGATTTATACCGTCAAGCAAAATAAATTGAGCCTATCACCTCACGATGATAAACGCCGGATTGATGAGGATGGCATTCATACTCTCGCCTGGGGGCATTATAAAATCGACTCACCAGCTCCTTAGATGGTCGCTGCACATGCCTCGGGTGCAGCTGCTCTACCGCTTCAAATTGGGTAAGTACCCCCACCCTTTTTTGTGTAAGTACCCCCACCCTTTTTGTGTAAGTACACCCACCCTTTTTTTGTTTGCTTCTCACTGTAATTTTCTCCCACTAAATCAGTATTAGTTTGTTTGCATTCGAGTTCACACATATTCTTTTTAACCTCTAAGATTAAAATGGAAGCTAGTAAGAATACAAAATTATTATGTACATAAACTTATATCTATATATTTTTTAATTCTTTTCAGAAACTTATAATGAATTTATTGGCGATTCGCTTAAAATGATTGATGATAATATCGTTAAGGAAAAACAACTGATTGGGCAGTCATCATACTTCCTCAACAAATGCGGTTCGAAGTGGGTGAATATCGGCCTTAGTCCGGCGGCTGGATTCGTGCCCATCATCCAGATTCGATCGCCTGCAAGCTGTGTATTCTTCACATTGGACGAGTGGGACGAATTTTGTAAGACGGAGGGTTGCAGTCCGAATCATCAAATTCGAACGTCAACATTTAGAGATACTAGCGTAATTGTATTAAGCAGTCGCAATCAGCAACTGGTATTGTCCTCCGATACCTATAGCAATTTGTTTAATTTGCGACTGCTCATTAAGAGTAAATTAGAATTTTTAGTAAATAGTAATTTCATAACATTTTATAAAATGATATTAACCGCCTGCATGGCATTAACTGGAGATTTATATACGAATGTATCAAAATTACTTGTTGATCATTGTAATTCATTTAACGCTTTCCTTATGATGGAAGTGCTACATATTAGTTATAATTCGCTTTACTATGACTTTGAGGTCATGAAGCTTGGAAATATTGTTAATTTAAAATAATATTGTTAATTTATAAATAATAATAAATAAATTGTTTTTCTTAAAAAATATATTGTTTGTTTTATTTTATTTTATAAGTAAGATATACATTTCAAGCATGCGGCTATCACAGAAGCAGACAGCCGTTGCGGTTTCCGCTGGAAACATGTTTAGACCTGTTTAAAGTACATTGAGAAGCGCGATAGCAAGCCTGGTAATTTATTCAGGAATTCTCTAGAAACAAAGACCATCTTGATGGTCCGCCATTTTGTCTGACGTCACCTTAGTTTGGATAGCGACCGTGAGAGGATGCTGCATTATGGTAATCATGAGAGATGCCATTTCTTGGTTAGTGGCTGTGAGAGGGCGTCACATTGGGTTGGTAATGATGAAATCTGCCATTCCTTAGTTTGGTTAGTGGCCGTCAGAGGGCGCCACATTGGGTTGGTAATGATGAAATCTGCAATTTTTAGTTGGGTTGGTAATGATGAAATCTGCAATTTTTAGTTGGGTTGGCGACCGCTAGGGGGCGCCACATCAGTTGGGTTGGTAATGATGAAATCTGCAATTTTTAGTTGGGTTGGCGGCCGCTAGGGGGCGCCATATCAGTTGGGTTGGTAGAGGGTTCTACCTATCTTGCGGGGAGGGGGGGGGGTAGTAGGAGTGGGGGGTGGTGGTGGTCCCAGAATCGGCACAAGTCCCCTACTGAGAGAGAGAGAGAGAGAGAGAGAGAGAGAGAGAGAGAGATATTTTAAAAAACACTTTTTTGATAAAGAAATTATATAAAATCCAGCTCAAAGTCCTTTTTATAAATCTTTCTCAATAAATCTCTATATAACTATAATTTGAGAAATATTTGCAAAAAACTCCCATTCAATAAGGGTAAAAATGTTACTTCCGGTCCGAATTTTAAAATTTTTTATAAAAAAAGTGTTATAACTCGAGCTCTAAATACTTTTGTATTTCAGATAAATCTGTATAAAATGTATAATTTGGAAAAAAAAACATTTTTGGATAAGACAAAAAGACCTATTTTATTTATAAAATCTTTGTAAAATTCACTTTTTAATACATTTGTATTCTTTAGAAGTTTGTCGAAACTTAGTAGTTGACGAAATATTGGCAAAATTCGATTTTTGCACTGAAGTAAACTACTACTTCCGGTCTACAGATTTTATTGAAAATCTAATCAGGTCTCAAGAGGAAGATTATACTTATAAACGCAAAGCTTGGTGTTGGTACCTGTAGCCATTTGACCACTATCGTGGTCACACAGACAGGCAGACTGACACACACACACACACGTTTGCAGAAACCAATTTTTCAGTATCATGGGACCTCAAAACGTGTACATTTGCAAAAAATCTCGTGGTCGACAATTTTCATCATAACAACACTTCCTTATACTACATATAAGTAAAAAATGAGATGTGGCCACCACACGTTAAAAAAAAGTTATTCTTTTATCTTAAAAATAAACCTGTTAGTGTGTTACTTAAGGTATGAATTTTAAAAAGTTTTTTATACGCAGATAATTCAATTTTTTTTTTATTCTCTTAATAAATCTCTATAGAATGCGTACTTTGCTAGACATTTACAAAAAAGTGCAACTTGATAAGTGTAAAAGTGGTACCTCTTATATAGAATGCATAATTTACGAGTTATTGGCAAAAAATCGCTATACGATAAGAGTAAAAGTCTTACTTCCGGTCCTAATTTTGAAATTTTTGTTTGTGTAAAAAGTATTTTCGAAAAACTTTTAAATAAAATTTTTCTCAAAATCACTTTTGAGTACACTTGAATTCTTTATAAATTTGTTTAAATTCAGTAGTTGACGAAATATTGGCAAAATTCTATTGTTTTACTGAAGTAGACTATTACCTCTGGTCTGCCGATTTTATTGAAAATCTAATCAGATTTCAAGAGGGAGATTATTCTCGTAAATATAAAATTTGGAAATGAGAGCTTCAGTCGTTTGACGGCTATTGTGGCTATACACACACACACACATTTTTTTAAAAAATCAGGGGACTTCAAAACGTAGACATCTGCAAAAATCTCGAGGTCGAAAATTGTCATCACAATACTTCCTTATACTACGTACGTATAAGAAAGTAAAAACTACAATAGATCAGTAATAGTGACTTTTAAAATAATAACGTCTTACATGTTTTTGGTGGGAAATTTAGTAAGCAATTGAAAAATGAACCGATATACAGGGTTTTCCATTGAAAAAAATCACTTTTTGACAAAAACGTGTTATCTAATTTTAAACCAGTTTTCTGCAAATTCTGTAATTGCAAAAAATAAAATATGTATGTATATGAACCTTTTATTATGATCAAAGCTACCAAAAATTGTGCCCAGAAATAAATAAAAACGCTTGATTTATTAGTTTTTAAAAAGAATTTTAATATTAATAAATCTAAGAAAACATGTGTACATTACTAATATTATAATACGACTGACTTTCTATGCGTTTATTCTTACGAAGAAAACTGTCTATTGCTAAAATGCAAGTTCAGCATCCTTGGTACTCATACAGGTCACGGAAGGAATGTTCTCACCGTAGCTTATCTGACTGCATGTACGGATCATGTTACTCCTCCATCCTTAGAAGGGTTCTTGACGTCCTGTTGGATTCTCAAGAACCTGCTCCGATTTTCTTAGAACTTGTTTACACTTAATTTTCTTTATAATTAATACAATTGTGATTATTATCATGATTATACAAACTATGAAATAATTTATATAAGAGTTTACTTTAACAAACTTTTCTAACTTCGGTATTTTAACATTTTGTATTTCTTCTTTTATTTTGTTAAAATCTTTAACATTAATTTTATTCAATTCAATCGGATTTACATTGTGATTATTATATACATCTACAATAATTTTTGGTAGATTAAATATTTCTCCTTTAAGCATTTCATTCCTAAATACAAATTTTTCTTCATTTAATTCTATTGAACAATTATAATCTAATTTTATTAATACGTTTTCTTTAACTACAGAAATACCTAACTCATTACAATCATAACTTATTTTAATATTATGTGGAGCATACACTAATACATCTCCTGGTCCAATCTGCTGTATTATCGGTTCTTCTAGATGTACCTTGATTTTCTCGCATGTGTCTTGATTCTTCATTAAATTCAATATACAATTATCGTCGACAGGCACGGGTTGTCCTTGGCAAATAAAGGTGTCTTCCAATTTTGGACACAGATCGGTGCGTAATATGTATGTACTATCCTCAATTAACAAATACGGCTTAGGTATGGGAATTATAAAGTTATCATATGGGATAGCATAAAGGTGATATAAATTATAGGTAGGTTTAAATAGAATAGGAACAGATATTTTAATTAGGATTTCTTTGTCGTCGATGTGACTATCGATATTGAAATATAGGTAATAATTAAAGGTGTTTTTGAACATAAGTAGTTGTCTGGGGTTGTAGAGGGAATTTAATTGGTACATGATCTCCCTTATTTCACTTACAGATATTATTGATGGATGTAATTTATGCATACTAGAGAATATAATGGCATCCTCAATTTCCATTAGAACTTTAAACATCATATCATTATTTTGCGTTATTAGTGCATTTGCATCTTTTATTAATTCATAGAATTTGATTTGTTCCAAAGTTTCTAATATCTCATCTATTTTGTTGTTAATGGCATGTTGGTTCGCTTTTACTGTGTTTAGTGTGTCCACTAACTTACTTGACATTGATTTTAGAATAGAGAGGCTAAGTTCTTGTTGTTTATGTATATTTTCTTGATTGTTGTGTAGTTGTTGTAAAGCAACATCGATTCTCCTTTTTTCTTCGTTATCCATTATACCAAATAACCAATTTGCGGCGTTACCCACAATATTTAATGGCGATCTTCTAGTTCTTATAAATTCAGGAAATATATTCTTGAGTTTACTTTTAGTTTGATTAATACTACGTACCGTTTGTGCAATTATTGAATAAGTCGATTTGATCTGATCGTCATCTAACGATTGTGCAAAAATGACTGATGATATTAAATCATTGCCCGAGGGATAACCTACATTTGAATTTGGCTTTACGTTATTAATAAAAGTTGTCTTTACTAGCTGAATTTGTTCATTTAATGAATTAATGTACACGAATAAATCGTTGGCGTTTATCTTATAAATAAAATCATGTTTTCCTTGTACTAATCTAACATTTCCTAACCTATAGGGTAAAATATAATTATTAATTTGCTTTACTTGTAGTTGGCAAATTATTGTCTTCTGCGTAAACAGGAATAGGATCATCCACGGGATCTTCATCCTGTAACAAAGGATCCTCAGTGAATTTTCTTTTCTTTTTTATTACATCTTTTGACAATTTACTTCCTTTTTGCGTTTCAATTGTTTTAGCATTAACTTTTGTTACCTTTTCTTTAGAAAACTTCGGTTTTAATTTGTTTCTAAATTTCTTTCGTGTGTAAATTTCTTGTCCTTCTTCTATATTTTCTATCTCGGTTCTGTTTGCGTTGACCTTATTACAAGCCTTTGCCTTGACATTTTCGAATGATTTATAGATTTGTTTATTGATTGCACTTATTTGATCGGCTCTATTTAGGATGAATTCTTGTGTTAGTTTTTCCTCATTTAAATCAAATGGTAGATTTGTTTCTGAATGACCGTTAATTACTTCAAAAGGAGTAAATTTGGTACTTGAATGTAGACTATTGTTGTAACTTAATACTGCATTTACTAAATGATTTTCGAAAGTTGTTTTACTCTTTATTAACGTACATCTGATTGATTCTGTGAGTGTACTATGGAATCGTTCTACGATTGCATTTGATTTTGAATTACCTACCGACGTGATATGTAATGTGACTTTATATAAATTGCAAAATTCTTTCATTATTATATTGTCAAATTCTTTTCCCGAATCTGCAATGATTTTACTAGGCAAGCCGTGGTGACTAGTAAACTTTATGAGATTGTTTACAATGGTGTTTGAATTTTTATCTGAAATTTCGTAAGCTTGTCCGTATTTTGAGAAATGATCAATAATCGTTAATATGGTTCTGTTATTCATAAATAATAAGTCTATATGAAGTTGTTCAAAAGGTCTTTTTGGCGTATGCGTATGAGATATAGTCTGTTTTTGGGGTGGTCTATCGTATTTCGCTAATTGACATGTTTCGCAGTTATTAATATAGGTACTAACGGTTTTCTCTAAATTAGGCCAGTAGTACTTTCTTTTCAAGGATTGATAGACTTCATTAATATCTCGATGTAGAGTTTTACCTTCATGATAATATTTAATTTTTATTTGTTGTTCATCTTTATCTTGAATATCTTCTACAATTTTATTAGATATCTCTACTTTTAAGTTTGTGAATGATTCTTGGATAACCGAAATTATTTCACTTTCAATACTTTTATGTTTAAAATATATAACATTCTTTTTTTCAGACGTTAAACATTCTTTTAATGCCGTAACAATATTTTCTCTATACGTCGTTAAAGGAAATGTAAGACAAATTCTATTTTTACCAAATATTTTGAAATTTTTAATTATAGGTGTAGTTATATTATGTGTGGCATCTAATATAATTTGGTGGTCTGCCGTATTTAATATTGTTTCCGTATAAGGCATTGAAATTTCGATATTACCATTGCCTGAATGAATAGTACTTGTATCGTTATTAATTTCGTCTAGATTTTGATTACTAATTTGTGTAGCCTGATCGTTTCTTTGTATTTTGTTTAACATTTCGTCTAATTCATCTAACATACCTTCGTCAATATTGTCTTGGTTAACTACTAAAGATTCCAATTCATTGTCTATCGTATTTACGTAATTTTCTGTAGTATTAATTTTTATTCTTGATAGAGGATCGGCTTGAGATACATGATTTAATAATAATACATTGCTTTCTACATAATTGACCGAATTAGTTTTTAATACTTTCGATTTAGCAGGTATTTTAGTAGAATCGTTCTTTTTAAATTGTAAAGGAATTTTGTAATCATTTCTATATAATGTACCCTCATTCAAATCTATGTTAAATTGCATAGATCTTAAATCTTCTAAACCTAAAAGTCCATCATAAAATTTATGAAATTTAAACATAAGCATTTTCAAATAACCGTCTGATTTTAATTCTTTGAAACAAGGTATCATAGCACATTTATTTATTGTAAAAGTATTACTTGCTGTTTCTACTTCTAATTTTTCATTTATAATATTATTAGGGTAATATCTTTGCACAACCGCGGGATCTATCATTGACACAGTACTTCCTGTATCTATAAGTAATTTTATTGGTGGATTGCCTAATATTATATACGGGAGTTCATTTATCGATCGTTTATTGAGTTCTCCGGTAAGACAGTTAATAGAAAATTTTTCTTCTGCTTCTTTTTCTTCTTCGTATACCTTTTCTTCTTGTTGTTTACACTCTTCCTCTTCAGGTGGGTAATCTACGTGATAATTATCTTGGGGTGGTTCTATTGGCACATACCACAAACCATTTGCTTCGTTGAATATTGGTGGAGTTTCTTCATAATTTTGAAAGTCTGTATCTTCTATCTCGTTATGATATAAAGGTTTAGTTATTGCGGTCGATATTCCTGACATAGGGGTTGGTCTTGGAACCGTCGCATTGTTGTATTGTCCTGGATTCCATACATTCCTTGGTTGACCAAATACTTGTTGACTCGAAGGAAAATATCTTCGATTGTAATTTGGATTTGGATAGTTGGGAATTGGCCCAGTTGGAAATGTTTTTGTTTGAATCGTAGGGGGCTTGTTAAAACTGTTATAATTTGGGTATTGTGTTGGAAATTGTTGTGGTGGATAATTTGTTGGAAAATAGGTTTTCATAGGTTTCATAGGCTTTCTATATGTGGTGTTATGTTGCGATGTTGAAGATTTTATTCCCTTTAGTTCTTTCGATCTCGCTATGAAATTAACGGCATCTTGCACCAAACCAATTGCTGTTTCCAATGACGTTGGTTTCAAGGGTCTTACATGAACTTGTATTTCTCCTGGTAGATTTAATAAATAAATTTCCAGCGCCGTTTGTGCATAAATTTCCGCACGTTGTGTTTTATGCGTGATGTCCGTCGTTTGTGTGAGTTTTGAATTTAATTTTGATAATAAATCTTGTATTCGATGTCCAAACGAAATCGGATCCTCGTTAAAATTCATTCGGGTATTATTAAATTCTTGAATAAGTTGACCAAAATCGCGTTTGTCCGCAAAATAACTATATAACGCCTTTTTAACCTTTTCCCATGTATCTAGATCGTCTCTTGAACAAATTAGTGTTCTCGCACGATCTCTTAGTTTGCTTAATATCGTTTGAAATATTACATCTTTAACCGCAGCCGTTGCTACATACTTTTGTACAATTACCTCGCACGCGTTTACGAATTGATTCACGCAATGCGAATCCCCGTTGAATAGCGGTATTGTATCTAATTCTAATTTGAATAATTGGAAATTTTCTGCCATTTTCTTTAAATTATTCTTAAAATATATATCTAATCTATTTACTAATTCTGTATAGGGTTTACCAATTAAGGGTACGACAGGATTGTCACTTGCACGGATATGGGGGAAACAATGAAGGTTTCTTTTTCAAATAATGAAATTGATTTCAATAATCAGGTGAGCCGCATTGTAATAAAAGATAGTACTTACTTTGCATCTGGGTAGGCAAGCTGTTTTCTTTTCTTCGGAACGTTGGAATATTGAATTCAACGAGTACGGTAGCCCACTTTGCTCATTAAAGTGCCGTAGCCGGCCCGTACTTTCTTCAATATTCGGTCCTCTTGCGTCTTTTCCCAGGTTCCGGATGTTCCCAAAATGTTGACACACACCAAATTTTAAAACTTTAAAACTTGTAGAACAATCCTACTGACTGCGCCAAATAAATAAAAACGCTTGATTTATTAGTTTTTAAAAAGAATTTTAATATTAATAAATCTAAGAAAACATGTGTACATTACTAATATTATAATACGACTGACTTTCTATGCGTTTATTCTTACGAAGAAAACTGTCTATTGCTAAAATGCAAGTTCAGCATCCTTGGTACTCATACAGGTCACGGAAGGAATGTTCTCACCGTAGCTTATCTGACTGCATGTACGGATCATGTTACTCCAGCTTATAATTTTTTCGCATTTCGCAAAAAGGAAATTATGATATACCGGCGTTAATATTATACTATTCTTAAAGTGCTTCTGTTTATAAATACACAGATTAGCAATTCTTAAATGTATACTTCAAGTAGAGGCAAAATGCTATATTGCTTCAAATAAAGATTTTCTAAGACACACTTCTCGTCGTCTAAAACCCAAAAATACGTAACCAATTGCTCTGTAACATCTAGAATAATTTAACGGAGAAAAATAATGATATGAAAAATCGATGTACTAACTAAACTTTACTTAATCTATTATACTGCAGTCTATCTTCTTGTAAGATGCAACGAATGTAATACATCGTATGCATGTTGAGATTATCCTTAAAATGTGATTGCATATAATATAATAATATGTAGAACATATCTGCCCGTAACAAAATCTTATCATGCTTTTGCAACAGACATTGGATGTTTAAGAAATTAATTCGATAATAGGGCAACTTAATATTTTTTGATCAGATTTTCATACACATAATATTTACTAAATATTTATAGCTAATACGCATATTCGAGAATTAAAGTAAAACAGTATATATTACCTTCAAGAATTCTTAGCCTTGCGCTTACCAGCAAGTACTACTGAAACGCCCTACAGTTAGTTGTATGTGTAGCGTGTTTGATGACTTTCTTACTATGCCTCTATGCCGTTAGAAGTGAAGACCTGTCGAATTATTTCTCCAAAAGCTAAGGAGAGCACCGCTTTCTTGAGCGCACAAATCTTTAATCAAACATCTAATCTGATGCAAGTATAAAAATCCACTCTAAATCGCGAGGGCACCCACCCACCAGTTTATTTGATGATAATATTATATTTCGCGTCAAACAATCTTAATTTGGCACGTGTTCCAGACAAAAATATACTATTTGTTATTGATAAGTACTTAATACGTACCATCTTGAACACTTTATCCAGTGGCTCGATTTAATCAAAACACTTCAAATGGGAGCGCTAACAATACTCACTTTCAACACCCCAGCACATTTGAATTAACAATGTTTATGAAAATACTACCAGTAATAATGCAAGAGCACAGATCGATGCTCAAGTTTACGCGCAAAGATCTGTTAACCATGCATTGGAAGGGTGACACTTATTTTATCAATGCTTAATGTATATGTATACAATATTTTTATACAAAAGGCGCGATAAAACAATTATCGGCACTCCAGCAATCGTATACTATCTGTCTTATAGGAATGTGTCCTTCAGTTTAGATTAATATACAAATGTAATAATGTATTATAATTTTCTAATTAAAGCGTAGGTATATACTTATCATAGTTATCACAAATAATGATTAATTTTTGTATTACACATAACCGGAAAATACCTACGATATTGAATTAGAGTTTAATCAGATGAATATTTGTAGCAGTCTTCCTGAATCTACCTAAACCAAAAGATATTTTTAAAAGGGGCACATAACTAGAACATGTGATTGACGCTTATTATTATCATCAGAGCTCTTATAAGAGGTGGTTCAAAGTTTACTCGCTTATCTCCAAGTATAATTCCTCCATAAAAGTTGAGTTACCAGATCACAAATTCACCAATGTAAATTGACTTCACTCAATGTTTTACTTTATGCCACTGTAATTTTCTTTTTTCAACTTGAAGTAAGAAAGTATTTCATTTTAAATGACAAATATAAACGTTTGATACTAACAAAAAATGTAAGGTAAAAATATAGAACGGATAAAAGAGATATTTTAATGATTATTAGAAATAAATTATTACTTAAATCAGTACAAATTTAAAATTTGAAAGGATTTTATAATATTTAGCATTTGCAAATTAAAAATCTAAGATCTGAAGTTCTAATATTTTCAGCGATTATTTCTAAGTATTATTTTAAAGGTTTTTACATTGAAAACTAAAAGTAGACAAAACAGTATGAAATACACATTTTGTTAAACTATAGTCAGTTCTTTGCAAAATAAACTTAATCTCGTACGCACAAATCAAGTATTGTATTTTAATATACTATTATTTATTTCATATATTCAAATATTTCAAAGTTCATTCACGACATATTGCATATTAAACTCAGTGTGAGATAAATCAAAAGACAATAGGTTAATATTTTCTCTCCTTTTCTCTTTGACCCACACGGTAACATTTAGTAGTAAAAGTACCAGTGTTGTTGCGTATTCTTATGTTGTATATTTTATTGATGCTCTGAACCGCAGGAAATTTATTATTTTATTTCGGAAACACGGTATTATAAGTACTAAAAATGAGGTGTGGCCACCACACGACTTTCTTATACGTATGAGCGTTTCTATATAGAATTTTAAAATTTTTTTATATGAAAATTATTTAATCATCCTATTATAAGTACGTCTATTCTCTTAATAAATCTCTATAGAATGCATACTTTGCGAGATATTCGAAAGAAAGTGCTACTCGCTAAGAGTAAAAGTATTACTTCCGGTCCGAATTTTGAAATTTCATTTATACAAAAATTATTTCAAAACCAACTCCAAATACTTTTGTACTGTTGACAAATATTTATAGAATGCATAATTTACGACATATTGGCAAAAAATCGTTATTCGATAAGAGTAAAAGTGATACTTCCGGACCGAATTTTGAAATTTTTTTTATCCAAAAGATATTGTAAATTAAGTTGTAAATACTTTTTTATTCGTAGCGTACTTGTCTAAAAAGCATGACTTGCGAAATATTTGCAAAAAACTGATTTTTGATAAGAGTAAAAGATCTATTTCCGGTATCAATTTCGATAAACTTTCATAATAAAATTCTTCTCAAATTCAATTTTGAGTACATATAAAAGTAGTGTGAAACCGCCGGTCCTATCTCCGCCTCCGGAGGCGGAGGTCAAAGGTCAAAGGTCAAGGGCCAAAGGTCAAAGGTCAAAGGTCAAGGGTCAAGGGTCAAGGGTCAAGGGTCAAAGGTCAAAGGTCAAAGGTCAAAGGTCAAGGGTCAAGGGTCAAAGGTCACGGGGTTAAAGGTCACGGGGTCAAAGGTCAAAGGTCAAGGGTCAAAGGTCAAAGGTCAAAGGTCAAGGGTCAAAGGTCACGGGGTTAAAGGTCACGGGGTCAAAGGTCAAGGGTCAAAGGTCAAGGATCAAAGGTCAAGGGTCAAAGGTCAAGGGGTCAAAGGTCAAGGGGTCAAAGGTCAAGGGGTCAAAGGTCGCCGGAGGCGGGGTCAAAGGTCGCCGGAGGCGGGGGTCAAAGGTCGCCGGAGGCGGGGGTCAAAGGTCAAAGGTCACCGGTGGCGCCCTCTAACGCTCACTAACCCAACTAAGTGGCGCCCTCTGACAGTCATTTGCCAAACTAAAAATTATATCTCTCACCAAACTAAAAATGGCAGATTTCTTGATTACCAACCCAACTAATGTGGCGCCCTCTAACGGCCACTAGCCAAACTAAAAATGGCAGATTTCTTGATTACCAACCCAACTAATATGGCGCCCTCTGACGGCCACTAGCCAAACTAAAAATTGTATCTCTCATCATTACCAACCCAACTAAAGTGGTGCCCTCTAATGATCACTAACCAAACTAAAAATGGCGCCCTCTGACGGTCACTAACCAAACTAAAAATTGCATCTATCATCATTACCAACCCAACTAAAATGGCGCCCTCTGACGATCATTTGCCAAACTAAAAAATTGCATCTCTCATCATTACCAACACAACTAAAATGGCGCCCTCTGACGATCATTTGCCAAACTAAAAAATTGCATCTCTCATCATTACCAACCCAACTAAAATAGCGCTCTCTGACATTCACTAACCCAACTAATGTGACATCAGGCAAAATGGCCGACCATCAAGATGGTCAATAAAAATATAAACTTTGCTTCTAGAGAATTCCTGAATAAATTACACAACTTGCTATCGCGCTTCTCAATGTATTTCTAGCAGGTCTAAACATGTTTTCCAGCGGAAACCGCAACGTCTGCATGCTTCTGTGATAGCTGCAGGCTTGAAATGTATTTCTATATCTTATAAAATGAAAAAAGAAACAATGTATTTTTTAAGAAAAAACAATTTATTATTATAAATTAACAATATGACCAAGTTTCATAACTTCAAAGTCATAGTGAAGTGAATTATAACAAATATGTAGCACTTCCATCATAAGGAAAGCGTTAAACGAATTACAATGATCAACAAGCAATTCTGATACATTTGTATATAAATCTCCAGTTAATGTTATACAAGCGGTTAAGATCATCTTATAAAATGCTATAAAATCGCTGTTTACTAAAAATTCTAATTTACTCTTAATGAGCGGTTGTAAATTAAACAAATTGCTATAGGTATCCGAAGACAATACCAGCTGTTGATTACGACTACTTAATACAATGACAGTAGTATTCCTAAATGTTGACGTTCGAATTTGATGATTCGGACTGCAACCATCTGTCTTACAAAATTCCTCCCAGTCGTCCAATGTGAAGAATACACAGCTTGCAGGCGATCGAATCTGGATGATGGGCACGAATCCAGCCGCTGGACTAAGACCGATATTCACCCATTTCGAACCGCATTTGTTGAGGAAGTATGATGACTGCCCAATTAACTGTTTTTCCTTAACGATATTCTCATCTATCATTTTAAGCGAATCACCAATAAATTCATTATAAGTTTCTGAAAAAGAATTAAAAAAATATAGATATAAGTTTATGTATATAATAATTTTGTGTTCTTACTAGCTTCCATTTTAATCTTAGTGTGTTAAAATATGTGCGAACTCGAATGCAAACAAACTAATACTGATTTAGTGAGAGAAAATTACAGTGAGAACCAATGACGCCCTCTGACGGTTACCAAGCAAAGTAAATATTAAATATATAAGAGAAGAATTTCGAATATAATATCAGCAGTATCAATTGTAAAGCGGTGTAACACATTTTATATAGATAGTGATAATCAAGTACCTATAATGACAGTGAAACCATACAACGTGGAGAAGTATGAAAACTTTTTAGCAGTTAATAACATCGAAATACCTATTGGAGTTGGGAATTGGCTATTATCCTCGAAATTGAATCAAAGTGATTGTTTATTCATAGCAGCATTTGCATATCAGAACGATCAATATTTCGATATTGATCAATTAATCCACGTGTTAGAATATTGTAACCCCAATATAACCCAACTAAAAAAGTGTTGTATTTATTGTGAATATGAATATCTACGTGAACCTGATTTTGAACTTCGTGATGAAATTTGTGTGTTTGATATAGAAACGTCGAATGTGCTGACTTTAAATAAGAATATACCGGAGATGTTAATGACTTGGTATCCTTAATATGAT
Organism: Amphimallon solstitiale; assembly: GCA_963170755.1. Classification (NCBI taxonomy): domain Eukaryota; kingdom Metazoa; phylum Arthropoda; class Insecta; order Coleoptera; family Scarabaeidae; genus Amphimallon; species Amphimallon solstitiale. The sequence continues at coordinate 29,652 of CAUJHA010000172.1, forward strand.
CATCCAGAATTGGATTATAATGAAGAACTCGTCGTGAATGGTGGTGGATATGTTATATACGCTCATCAGAAGTGTTTCGCAAGTAGCTAACATGTACAGATCTGTATAATCTTGTCTGTACTTGTTTGGAAATACATCAGTCGACAATGTATGTTGAACGCAGGCATAGTGCACTAAGATTGAAGAAAGTAGTATTAAACAATAGAATTAAGAGGTTTATATCCGAATTAGAAAAAATTAAAACTGATATCGAAATATATAAATTAGTTGTAAATATCAGCAACATAAATATATAAAAAATGGATAATATTAAAAATAGAGTTGATCGGGCAATCATACAAATCGATAAACATTTTTTGGATTATTGGATGGGATGGATAAGACGATGATTCAACATATTCCACTGTTTATTCTCCAAAATAAGGTGAAAAGCTGAATCTGTAAAGCAACACTAGCATTACATTCCTCAGGAGAAGCGATCAAGCCTAAGAGAGTATTTACCCTATGGCTCTCATTATAATCAACCTTGGCAAGACAATCATCTGGATGGTTGGACCCCAGCTCGAAGAAATTGTTATTTATGTAACTTTATAGAATAAATATACATATATGTAATGTACAATATAGTATACAATATTTTAAATAAAAGAACAAACAAAATTATTGTTTTTTTATTTATAGATAGTCATATAAATATATATACATATTTTAGAGGTTGAATGAATATACGATTCTACATATGTTCTATACATATTTATTAGGTATATTATATACATTTCCAAATCAAAATTTATGGCTGACCGAGAAAATAAATTACATATACACTCAAACACTCAGTGATGTAGTAATCATTTTTGAGTATACAGGTTGTTTCAAAGGTAAGATGGCGGATACAATATGGTCACAACCAGATTATGTAACAATTAATATTTGTTTTATACATATTTATTAATCAAATATCTTATACACCATTACATTTCAAAATTTATGGCATTATAATGTAAGTATAATACTTCAAGCCTATATAAGACATTTAAGAATTTATCATGACAAGAGATTTAATATTTTAATGTAAAGCACCTTACAATGAAAGCAGACTTGTAGCATACTTTTATGAAATCGAATAAAATCAGTACTCTTGAGCACACTTAACTTTTTCATTAGCTAAGACTGGAGATCTCTATTTGACATAAATTTTAAAATACATGTTCACGTATCATGGATTTTTTTTTTAAATAGTCATATAAATATATATACATATTTTAGAGGTTGAATGAATATACGATTCTACATATGTTTTATACATATTTATTAAGCATATATTATTATATTACATCTCCAAATCAAAATTTATGAGTGATACATAAAACGAAAATAAATACATATAAACTCAAGTACTGAGTGACGTAGTAACAAAATTTTAATATACAGGATGTTTCAAAAGTAAGAGGCGGATACATACAGAATGTTTCAAAGGTAAGGGGTGGGTGGATACATACAAGGTTTTCAAGTACACCGAGTTTTTATTACCAGTTTTAAAATTCACAGGGTTTTTATCATCGGTTTTAAAATACCAGGGTTCTCAGAAATTAATTGTTCATATCTTTGTAGATGTTAAATTCATCGCTATATTAGTAGTATTATACTTGTATGTATGATTATAACATTATTCATTATATATATATAAATATATATTTGTGACGAATAGAAAGAGTTAAATAGATAATGCGAGCTATTTCTTCAATTATTTTGTTAGAAAGCGCATTTTTTTATATTGTCGTCAGAAATATCTTTGAAAGCATTACCTCGATATAATTTAAAAAATTCCACAGCACTAATTAGACGACTTGAGATAATTGTATAGTTAGAAAGCGCATTTTTAAAGTTGACGTCATACTGATGTCATGTAGTTTGACCAGGAATTTAATATCCTTTAAGTTATATATTATATAATCTATAATATTTTTACTTAATATTGTAAGAACATTAAATAAAAAAATTGAGGTTGCAGTTGGATTAGTAAACAATGGGCGTGGTCAAGATCTCTTTATTGCATGTAAATATCAATAAAGTAAATTTATAGTTGACGTCAGAGCTAGTATAATTTTTATATATGTATATAATACCTTGATATAATTAAAAAAATCCGCTCATACATAAATTCCTTATTGATCAATACATTTTAACGAACATAAAATTACATTGAAGTTCAGAAGTATTTCCATATGATAATATTAATGCAGACTTCAATAAGAAACAATGAACGATTCTGTTTTAAATGTATACACAATTTCAACGTTCATATTACTATAAAAATGATGTGGAACCGTGTCTTTCACCTATAAATTATGAACATTTAGCACCGATTGTTATTATAGACTCCAGTCATCAAAGTGAGTTGGTGAAGAACGAAGCAGTTGATATTCGATTAGACTTCAGTAAACGTGACAGAAAAAACTACAACATTTTGTCTGATTTTACACGATCGGATTGTTAAATATAACCCATTAACAAGTGTTGTAAAATTATTCTAAAGAGAGAAAATGTTTATAATAGATATTCAGGGATATCAGTATGAAGATAGCGAATATTTCATTAAAGAAATCGCAATCTACGATTTAACTACGCATCACGTTAACCATACTTTCGTTCAAATGCCTAACAAGTTGTCATGGTTTTGTCCAACAATTAAAAAACATATGGAATGGTTATGTAATAATATACATGGATTACATTGGGATAACATGGACAAACAACAATCAATATCGATGAATCATATAGAAAACTACATTCAGAGTATCGTTGGTGATGCTATCATAATGGTAAAAGGATTGAATAAGAAGAACATTTTGGAAAATTTTCTGTCCAATACAATTATCGATATGGAGAGATTCACTTGTCCAAATCTAAGTACTTTAAGACAAAATGAATGGAGTCGACATTGTAATTTCCATAAGAACAATAATTTAAAATGTGCAAAAGAAAATGTATATTTGTTATATCACTGGTTTATAAAATAATAAAACACAATATTTATTTAAAACCTTTAACCTATTTACATTATATTCTATAACTGTGTAAAACTATATTTCTGTGCAACGTCTTGGCTAACATTAATAATAATCTTCTTGTAATCATTACAAAAGCCGAACTTATACATTATTAAGCGCGAAAACCTACCTTTTCCTGTTACCTATAAATGTATAAAGTTTACATTACTAATTACTTAATATTGTGACGAATAGAAAGAGTTAATTAGATATGTGAGCTATTTCAATTATCTTGTTAGAAAGTATATTAACAAGCTGACGCCAAGTATTTGTAGGCGTTAATGATTGTACAACAGTGTTATTTATTACATGTCTTACAATATTAATTGTTTTATGAAACAGTTGATTCAATTTTATATCTATCAACGTCACAACCGCATATTTTTATTTAAAGACTTGTCTATACAAGTAAAATTGTTAAATACCATGTATTAAGTCTCCTAATAGATTATTTCGAGAAAACATACATTAACAAGCTTTTAGAAAAACTCTCTAATTATGTAGCCAAAAATATTTTACCTCAATCCATAAAATATGACATTTTTGTTTCAGTTTATATGATCAGTAACACGATGGTTGGTATATCTTCTTATAATGTAAATGTTTCTTTATGCAATTAGGGATTTACTTTTTTTTCATTGTACCATATTTCAAGTTAATATCTATTATATTTTCTGTATTATTACATAATACGGAATTTGAAATTAGACAGCGAACAGCATTAACAAATAATGAAAAGCGAACATTTTGATTAACACGCAAAAGAGATTTAATAATTTATTGCCATATACTACGAAAATAATATTTTTTACTTAATATTGTAAAAATATTAAATAAACAAAAAAATTGAGTTGAAGTTCGATTAGTAAACAATGGGTGTAACCAAGATATCTTTATTACATGCAAATATCAATAAAGCTAATGATATAAATCTAGAATAGATGATGTAGGATATTTTCACATACATAGTTAACAATATGTAAAGTATATATTATCAAATGTTGACATCAGAACTCTAGAGTATAATTGATATATTAGTCAGATAAATTGTGAAAGTATATAGAAAGAATGATAATCATTCTTCATAATACCTCAACTAAATTTTAAAATGTATCTGATCCTCATCCCAGCAAGTCGAACATAATTTAGCATTTTCTCGATGTATTATCATCTAAAATTACAAAAACATTCAAATATAACAACATGAACCGTTATACATATGTAGAAAGAAACCAACCTTGTCATAGTTATACCAACAGTATTATTTATTCCTAGTCTTACTGTGCTAATTATTCTGAATTCAATCAATCGGAATGTTGTTTTCTGAAACAGTCCAATAAAAAACTAAAAAAATCACTAATTTCTTTAAATAATAAAACTGAATCATGGAGATATATTTAAACCATAAGCAGAATTAATCATTCATATCTTTGTAAATATTAAAATCAGAATTATTATACACTAGTTGACAAAAATTTCCATTCATTAATATATAAATGAAAGCGTATATCAAGAAATTCCAAAAATTTTAATGATCGAGTTAATAGGTATCGTCTAATAATTTCTCTCAATGTATACCAGTATAACGCTTGTTCTGTATATGCTTCTTCTTTACATATATAATATATGTATATATTTGTTTTAATTTTTATACAATATTCTTACAATATTAAATAAAATATAATATTTATACAATCCTGAGATATATAAAATATATATAATTAGTTATAATTGTATAAAAGAACAACAATAATAACAACTTTTTCCTAATGCTTTGCAGAACGGAACTATTTATTCGAGTAATTTGATTAAATTTCTTTATAATATTTATCTATATACTATTGCGGCGGTGCTTGATACATTATTTTTTCCGCAAGGCTCTAAAAAGAAATCCCACGGTGTGAGATCACAATATTATGTTTATTATTCAAACTAATTAAAAGATTTTTAAATACTTCTCGTAATATATTCATTTCTCACCCATTCTAGCAGAGGTTTATAACTCAAGTAACTCAAAGCTGTATCATCATTGACTAAGCTGATAAAGAAGGGCAGGATTATTTTGAATTGGATCAATAATTCTTCATCTACTTATGGTGGACCAAAACACCAACTTTTGTGCATATAGAGGAACTTCTACACAAAAATCAGCGAGTGTATAAATAAGAAATCAAATGTTTTTGATTTTTATATACAGGATGAGTCATTAGTAGCCGCTCTTTTGTGTTTTAAATAAAAGAAAAAACAATTAGTGGAAGATTCATGATTGTTTGGGGAGTATGTTATCAAAAGACTTTAGCCCTAACACACTTCCGGTTTCACCGGAAATACACTCAACACAAGAACAACAATGTTTATTCTTAGACATATATCTTCAACTATACACTTCCTACCACTTAATGTAAAAACGTATCAAGTAATTTCTAAAATTTTAACGATCATTGTTTTTCAACTACATATTTTTCAACACTTAGAGAGCACAATCAAGGGATTTATAAAATCTTAATAACCAAGCTAATAGACATCACCTAAAAATTTCTATTCATTAATATATATAATATATTATATAATAGAAAATTTTTTTAGTCGATGTCTATAAACTCGGTCATTAAGATTTTATAAATCCATTGATTGTGCTCTCTAAGTGCGGAAAAATATGTAGTTGAAAAACAATGATCGTTAAAATTTTAGAAATTACTTGATACGTTTTTACATTAAGTGGTAGGAAGTGTATAGTTGAAGATATATGTCTAAGAATAAACATTGTTGTTCTTGTGTTGAGTGTATTTCCGGTGAAACCGGAAGTGTGTTAGGGCTAAAGTCTTTTGATAACATACTCCCCAAACAATCATGAATCTTCCACTAATTGTTTTTTCTTTTATTTAAAACACAAAAGAGCGGCTACTAATGACTCATCCTGTATATAAAAATCAAAAACATTTGATTTCTTATTTATACACTCGCTGATTTTTGTGTAGAAGTTCCTCTATATGCACAAAAGTTGGTGTTTTGGTCCACCATAAGTAGATGAAGAATTATTGATCCAATTCAAAATAATCCTGCCCTTCTTTATCAGCTTAGTCAATGATGATACAGCTTTGAGTTACTTGAGTTATAAACCTCTGCTAGAATGGGTGAGAAATGAATATATTACGAGAAGTATTTAAAAATCTTTTAATTAGTTTGAATAATAAACATAATATTGTGATCTCACACCGTGGGATTTCTTTTTAGAGCCTTGCCGAAAAAATAATGTATCAAGCACCGCCGCAATAGTATATAGATAAATATTATAAAGAAATTTAATCAAATTACTCGAATAAATAGTTCCGTTCTGCAAAGCATTAGGAAAAAGTTGTTATTATTGTTGTTCTTTTATACAATTATAACTAATTATATATATTTTATATATCTCAGGATTGTATAAATATTATATTTTATTTAATATTGTAAGAATATTGTATAAAAATTAAAACAAATATATACATATATTATATATGTAAAGAAGAAGCATATACAGAACAAGCGTTATACTGGTATACATTGATAGAAATTATTAGACGATACCTATTAACTCGATCATTAAAATTTTTGGAATTTCTTGATATACGCTTTCATTTATATATTAATGAATGGAAATTTTTGTCAACTAGTGTATAATAATTCTGATTTTAATATTTACAAAGATATGAATGATTAATTCTGCTTATGGTTTAAATATATCTCCATGATTCAGTTTTATTATTTAAAGAAATTAGTGATTTTTTTAGTTTTTTATTGGACTGTTTCAGAAAACAACATTCCGATTGATTGAATTCAGAATAATTAGCACAGTAAGACTAGGAATAAATAATACTGTTGGTATAACTATGACAAGGTTGGTTTCTTTCTACATATGTATAACGGTTCATGTTGTTATATTTGAATGTTTTTGTAATTTTAGATGATAATACATCGAGAAAATGCTAAATTATGTTCGACTTGCTGGGATGAGGATCAGATACATTTTAAAATTTAGTTGAGGTATTATGAAGAATGATTATCATTCTTTCTATATACTTTCACAATTTATCTGACTAATATATCAATTATACTCTAGAGTTCTGATGTCAACATTTGATAATATATACTTTACATATTGTTAACTATGTATGTGAAAATATCCTACATCATCTATTCTAGATTTATATCATTAGCTTTATTGATATTTGCATGTAATAAAGATATCTTGGTTACACCCATTGTTTACTAATCGAACTTCAACTCAATTTTTTTGTTTATTTAATATTTTTACAATATTAAGTAAAAAATATTATTTTCGTAGTATATGGCAATAAATTATTAAATCTCTTTTGCGTGTTAATCAAAATGTTCGCTTTTCATTATTTGTTAATGCTGTTCGCTGTCTAATTTCAAATTCCGTATTATGTAATAATACAGAAAATATAATAGATATTAACTTGAAATATGGTACAATGAAAAAAAAGTAAATCCCTAATTGCATAAAGAAACATTTACATTATAAGAAGATATACCAACCATCGTGTTACTGATCATATAAACTGAAACAAAAATGTCATATTTTATGGATTGAGGTAAAATATTTTTGGCTACATAATTAGAGAGTTTTTCTAAAAGCTTGTTAATGTATGTTTTCTCGAAATAATCTATTAGGAGACTTAATACATGGTATTTAACAATTTTACTTGTATAGACAAGTCTTTAAATAAAAATATGCGGTTGTGACGTTGATAGATATAAAATTGAATCAACTGTTTCATAAAACAATTAATATTGTAAGACATGTAATAAATAACACTGTTGTACAATCATTAACGCCTACAAATACTTGGCGTCAGCTTGTTAATATACTTTCTAACAAGATAATTGAAATAGCTCACATATCTAATTAACTCTTTCTATTCGTCACAATATTAAGTAATTAGTAATGTAAACTTTATACATTTATAGGTAACAGGAAAAGGTAGGTTTTCGCGCTTAATAATGTATAAGTTCGGCTTTTGTAATGATTACAAGAAGATTATTATTAATGTTAGCCAAGACATTGCACAGAAATATAGTTTTACACAGTTATAGAATATAATGTAAATAGGTTAAAGGTTTTAAATAAATATTGTGTTTTATTATTTTATAAACCAGTGATATAACAAATATACATTTTCTTTTGCACATTTTAAATTATTGTTCTTATGGAAATTACAATGTCGACTCCATTCATTTTGTCTTAAAGTACTTAGATTTGGACAAGTGAATCTCTCCATATCGATAATTGTATTGGACAGAAAATTTTCCAAAATGTTCTTCTTATTCAATCCTTTTACCATTATGATAGCATCACCAACGATACTCTGAATGTAGTTTTCTATATGATTCATCGATATTGATTGTTGTTTGTCCATGTTATCCCAATGTAATCCATGTATATTATTACATAACCATTCCATATGTTTTTTAATTGTTGGACAAAACCATGACAACTTGTTAGGCATTTGAACGAAAGTATGGTTAACGTGATGCGTAGTTAAATCGTAGATTGCGATTTCTTTAATGAAATATTCGCTATCTTCATACTGATATCCCTGAATATCTATTATAAACATTTTCTCTCTTTAGAATAATTTTACAACACTTGTTAATGGGTTATATTTAACAATCCGATCGTGTAAAATCAGACAAAATGTTGTAGTTTTTTCTGTCACGTTTACTGAAGTCTAATCGAATATCAACTGCTTCGTTCTTCACCAACTCACTTTGATGACTGGAGTCTATAATAACAATCGGTGCTAAATGTTCATAATTTATAGGTGAAAGACACGGTTCCACATCATTTTTATAGTAATATGAACGTTGAAATTGTGTATACATTTAAAACAGAATCGTTCATTGTTTCTTATTGAAGTCTGCATTAATATTATCATATGGAAATACTTCTGAACTTCAATGTAATTTTATGTTCGTTAAAATGTATTGATCAATAAGGAATTTATGTATGAGCGGATTTTTTTAATTATATCAAGGTATTATATACATATATAAAAATTATACTAGCTCTGACGTCAACTATAAATTTACTTTATTGATATTTACATGCAATAAAGAGATCTTGACCACGCCCATTGTTTACTAATCCAACTGCAACCTCAATTTTTTTATTTAATGTTCTTACAATATTAAGTAAAAATATTATAGATTATATAATATATAACTTAAAGGATATTAAATTCCTGGTCAAACTACATGACATCAGTATGACGTCAACTTTAAAAATGCGCTTTCTAACTATACAATTATCTCAAGTCGTCTAATTAGTGCTGTGGAATTTTTTAAATTATATCGAGGTAATGCTTTCAAAGATATTTCTGACGACAATATAAAAAAATGCGCTTTCTAACAAAATAATTGAAGAAATAGCTCGCATTATCTATTTAACTCTTTCTATTCGTCACAAATATATATTTATATATATATAATGAATAATGTTATAATCATACATACAAGTATAATACTACTAATATAGCGATGAATTTAACATCTACAAAGATATGAACAATTAATTTCTGAGAACCCTGGTATTTTAAAACCGATGATAAAAACCCTGTGAATTTTAAAACTGGTAATAAAAACTCGGTGTACTTGAAAACCTTGTATGTATCCACCCACCCCTTACCTTTGAAACATTCTGTATGTATCCGCCTCTTACTTTTGAAACATCCTGTATATTAAAATTTTGTTACTACGTCACTCAGTACTTGAGTTTATATGTATTTATTTTCGTTTTATGTATCACTCATAAATTTTGATTTGGAGATGTAATATAATAATATATGCTTAATAAATATGTATAAAACATATGTAGAATCGTATATTCATTCAACCTCTAAAATATGTATATATATTTATATGACTATTTAAAAAAAAAATCCATGATACGTGAACATGTATTTTAAAATTTATGTCAAATAGAGATCTCCAGTCTTAGCTAATGAAAAAGTTAAGTGTGCTCAAGAGTACTGATTTTATTCGATTTCATAAAAGTATGCTACAAGTCTGCTTTCATTGTAAGGTGCTTTACATTAAAATATTAAATCTCTTGTCATGATAAATTCTTAAATGTCTTATATAGGCTTGAAGTATTATACTTACATTATAATGCCATAAATTTTGAAATGTAATGGTGTATAAGATATTTGATTAATAAATATGTATAAAACAAATATTAATTGTTACATAATCTGGTTGTGACCATATTGTATCCGCCATCTTACCTTTGAAACAACCTGTATACTCAAAAATGATTACTACATCACTGAGTGTTTGAGTGTATATGTAATTTATTTTCTCGGTCAGCCATAAATTTTGATTTGGAAATGTATATAATATACCTAATAAATATGTATAGAACATATGTAGAATCGTATATTCATTCAACCTCTAAAATATGTATATATATTTATATGACTATCTATAAATAAAAAAACAATAATTTTGTTTGTTCTTTTATTTAAAATATTGTATACTATATTGTACATTACATATATGTATATTTATTCTATAAAGTTACATAAATAACAATTTCTTCGAGCTGGGGTCCAACCATCCAGATGATTGTCTTGCCAAGGTTGATTATAATGAGAGCCATAGGGTAAATACTCTCTTAGGCTTGATCGCTTCTCCTGAGGAATGTAATGCTAGTGTTGCTTTACAGATTCAGCTTTTCACCTTATTTTGGAGAATAAACAGTGGAATATGTTGAATCATCGTCTTATCCATCCCATCCAATAATCCAAAAAATGTTTATCGATTTGTCTGATTGCCCGATCAACTCTATTTTCAATATTATCCATTTTTTATATATTTATGTTGCTGATATTTACAACTAATTTATATATTTCGATATCAGTTTTAATTTTTTCTAATTCGGATATAAACCTCTTAATTCTATTGTTTAATACTACTTTCTTCAATCTTAGTGCACTATGCCTGCGTTCAACATACATTGTCGACTGATGTATTTCCAAACAAGTACAGACAAGATTATACAGATCTGTACATGTTAGCTACTTGCGAAACACTTCTGATGAGCGTATATAACATATCCACCACCATTCACGACGAGTTCTTCATTATAATCCAATTCTGGATGATCATATTAAGGATACCAAGTCATTAACATCTCCGGTATATTCTTATTTAAAGTCAGCACATTCGACGTTTCTATATCAAACACACAAATTTCATCACGAAGTTCAAAATCAGGTTCACGTAGATATTCATATTCACAATAAATACAACACTTTTTTAGTTGGGTTATATTGGGGTTACAATATTCTAACACGTGGATTAATTGATCAATATCGAAATATTGATCGTTCTGATATGCAAATGCTGCTATGAATAAACAATCACTTTGATTCAATTCCGAGGATAATAGCCAATTCCCAACTCCAATAGGTATTTCGATGTTATTAACTGCTAAAAAGTTTTCATACTTCTCCACGTTGTATGGTTTCACTGTCATTATAGGTACTTGATTATCACTATCTATATAAAATGTGTTACACCGCTTTACAATTGATACTGCTGATATTATATTCGAAATTCTTCTCTTATATATTTAATATTTACTTTGCTTGGTAACCGTCAGAGGGCGTCATTGGTTCTCACTGTAATTTTCTCTCACTAAATCAGTATTAGTTTGTTTGCATTCGAGTTCGCACATATTTTAACACACTAAGATTAAAATGGAAGCTAGTAAGAACACAAAATTATTATATACATAAACTTATATCTATATTTTTTTAATTCTTTTTCAGAAACTTATAATGAATTTATTGGTGATTCGCTTAAAATGATAGATGAGAATATCGTTAAGGAAAAACAGTTAATTGGGCAGTCATCATACTTCCTCAACAAATGCGGTTCGAAATGGGTGAATATCGGTCTTAGTCCAGCGGCTGGATTCGTGCCCATCATCCAGATTCGATCGCCTGCAAGCTGTGTATTCTTCACATTGGACGACTGGGAGGAATTTTGTAAGACAGATGGTTGCAGTCCGAATCATCAAATTCGAACGTCAACATTTAGGAATACTACTGTCATTGTATTAAGTAGTCGTAATCAACAGCTGGTATTGTCTTCGGATACCTATAGCAATTTGTTTAATTTACAACCGCTCATTAAGAGTAAATTAGAATTTTTAGTAAACAGCGATTTTATAGCATTTTATAAGATGATCTTAACCGCTTGTATAACATTAACTGGAGATTTATATACAAATGTATCAGAATTGCTTGTTGATCATTGTAATTCGTTTAACGCTTTCCTTATGATGGAAGTGCTACATATTTGTTATAATTCACTTCACTATGACTTTGAAGTTATGAAACTTGGTCATATTGTTAATTTATAATAATAAATTGTTTTTTCTTAAAAAATACATTGTTTCTTTTTTCATTTTATAAGATATAGAAATACATTTCAAGCCTGCAGCTATCACAGAAGCATGCAGACGTTGCGGTTTCCGCTGGAAAACATGTTTAGACCTGCTAGAAATACATTGAGAAGCGCGATAGCAAGTTGTGTAATTTATTCAGGAATTCTCTAGAAGCAAAGTTTATATTTTTATTGACCATCTTGATGGTCGGCCATTTTGCCTGATGTCACATTAGTTGGGTTAGTGAATGTCAGAGAGCGCTATTTTAGTTGGGTTGGTAATGATGAGAGATGCAATTTTTTAGTTTGGCAAATGATCGTCAGAGGGCGCCATTTTAGTTGTGTTGGTAATGATGAGAGATGCAATTTTTTAGTTTGGCAAATGATCGTCAGAGGGCGCCATTTTAGTTGGGTTGGTAATGATGATAGATGCAATTTTTAGTTTGGTTAGTGACCGTCAGAGGGCGCCATTTTTAGTTTGGTTAGTGATCATTAGAGGGCACCACTTTAGTTGGGTTGGTAATGATGAGAGATACAATTTTTAGTTTGGCTAGTGGCCGTCAGAGGGCGCCATATTAGTTGGGTTGGTAATCAAGAAATCTGCCATTTTTAGTTTGGCTAGTGGCCGTTAGAGGGCGCCACATTAGTTGGGTTGGTAATCAAGAAATCTGCCATTTTTAGTTTGGTGAGAGATATAATTTTTAGTTTGGCAAATGACTGTCAGAGGGCGCCACTTAGTTGGGTTAGTGAGCGTTAGAGGGCGCCACCGGTGACCTTTGACCTTTGACCCCCGCCTCCGGCGACCTTTGACCCCCGCCTCCGGCGACCTTTGACCCCCGCCTCCGGCGACCTTTGACCCCTTGACCTTTGACCCCTTGACCTTTGACCCCTTGACCTTTGACCCTTGACCTTTGATCCTTGACCTTTGACCCTTGACCTTTGACCCCGTGACCTTTAACCCCGTGACCTTTGACCCTTGACCCTTGACCTTTGACCTTTGACCTTTGACCTTTGACCCCGTGACCTTTGACCCTTGACCTTTGACCTTTGACCCTTGACCCTTGACCCTTGACCCTTGACCTTTGACCTTTGACCTTTGACCCTTGACCTTTGACCTTTGACCTTTGACCCTTAACCCTTGACCTTTGACCTTTGACCTTTGACCCTTGACCTTTGACCTTTGACCTCCGCCTCCGGAGGCGGAGATAGGACCGGCGGTTTCACACTACTTATAAATTCTTTATAAATTTGTTTAAACTTAGTAGTTGACAAAATATTTTTTCACTGAAGTAAACTACTACTTCCAGTCTGTCGATTTTACTGAAAATCTAATCAGATCTCAAGAGGGAGATTATACTTTTAAATATAAAATTTGGAATTGATACCTATACACACACAGACAGACAGACAGAGAGAGAGAGAGAGAGAGAGAGAGAGAGAGAGAGAGAGAGAGAGAGAGAGAGAGAGAGAGAGAGAGAGAGAGAGAGAGAGAGAGAGAGAGAGAGAGAGAGAGAGAGAGAGAGAGAGAGAGTATACCACCAGTGCATTCCCAATGAGTAGAGAGCGAACACGAAAGGTTGATGACTCATCGCAAATGGGCGCACTATTGAAATCTTGTATTTTTAAAGAGGTTTTAATTTTATTTATATGATTGGATAACAAGTGGGTGGTGATCTATAAAATACAAAATACCTTATTATTTGTTCATTTTGTAGTTCAAGTCGAGTAAAGGAGTATTAATATTTACTAGCAATAACTTCTCAAGTTTCTCTTCTGTACGATTTGTTCTCTTTAAATGAAGTACATCCTTTTATATAGAAAACGTACTTTCTAAATCGCAACTGGTTATAGGTGCGTACTGGAAATATTCTTTTATTTCAGCGTATTTAGCAGCTAAATTTTATGTCATTGGCCCCATACACAATTGCCGCAATGTTAATAAATCTGGATTTCTATTAAAAACTGCGTCTAACTTTTGTCGAAGGCCACATCCGAAGTCACTTGGAATACTTTTGAAATTATTAATAGCCACATCTAATGTGGTTAATCCATCTTTTAATTTGAGATTTCGATTTTCAAAATATGTGATTAGTTTAGGCAAATTTCCAAAGTGTTCCTGAAGGAATAGCAATGATTTTTTAAATTTGGGATTTGTGAAAAAGAGCAGCCGCGTCTCTTTTTCTTAATTTTTAGAATTACTCTTTTAATTACACAATTTGGTCGATATTCTTTGTATAGTGGAATTAAATGCTGTCTATGACATATTGAATATAATAACTTGGAAACATTGTCTTCGATATTACTCTGATATTGAAGATATATTTTTAAAAAAATATTAGAAGTTAAAAGACAAGCATACAAATATATGCTTTCTACGAGGATGGAATATCATTCACCACAAATTTTTGGTCAGACTATACAAGCAAATACACTATATTACTTTAACGGGACATATCATAAAACAAGGTTTTGCTTTGAAATATTTTTTAATTACCTTGGGAACAATGAACGATAAGAAAATTTATTTAATATTAAAAAGGATTTCCTTAAATTTTCGAATTTAGAATTAATGCAGTTATTCAACAGGATAACATAGGGTTTTGTGACAAATAATGCATCAAACCTTTGTGGTGTATTAAAGAATTACTGAAGAATATCTTCCGCTGGACATAATATAATTTAATAATAAATAATAGTCTAAAACAGACAGCAGCAGAATTGCATCCAATCCAGTTTGCGTCATGATTCAAAACTGCAAAGACCTAGACATGTTTTTAAAAAAAGCAGGCTTCAAAATTGAAGAAATCTATATAACTAGCCATTCTAGATGGAATATTAATTACGTTAACATCCATACTATTAGTTTTCCATTCAATTGAGGAATTATTATTACAGAAAAAACTCTAGAAAATTCAATGTGTATTATAGACCTAATATTGTTATATGTAATTAATTTACAAGAGTCATTTAATAGAGCCGCCTTAGAACTAAGTTTTGATGAAATTCCCACAATAGTTTTAATTTTACCCTGGTTTAAAAATCTATCTGCTTACTTAATTATACATCCCAATGAAAACGTAAATATTAAAAATTTAAAATTTTATATAAGTGAAGGTTTGAAAGGAAAGTATGCTATCAAATCTATTCATAAAACAGGTACATGTTTATATCCTCCCATGAAAAAATATTTTAAATGAACAAGAATAGAGAAAATACCTTCAACGTCCAAATTACTAACATCTACCTGACAGGATTTTCGATTCGCAGATAAACGAACTGCATTCATCAGTTTTAATATTGAGAATGAATTTGACACATATATTAATTGTCATGAATATATTACATCAAATTTTGATGTATTAGATTTTCCGGAAAAAATTAAAGTATTTCCCTCGGTTATATAAACTTGATAAACAGTATGTACTAGCCAACCTGCTACTATTACGCCCAGTAAAAGGACATTTTCTATTGCTAGATGAACATTAGAAAAACGACGAAGTTAATCGAGCCCACCCAATAATGTTCATAAAATTTTATTTTTTATGTTCAATAATTAAGGTGTCTCTTTTGTAACTATTTTTGTTATTTTTGCATACTAGGTAGTAAGGGATTACAAATGTGCTTATATAGGATATTTGTTTGAATTTTATATATTCAAAACTCTTACAATGTATATTATTTGCAATATTTTTCAAAAATGAAGAAAACCTAAAATTGCATCAAATATGAATTGTAAATATATGAAACCTTTCTGCACAAAAAAATAAAGAATAGGAATACCTTCCATACCTATTTAAGAATTAATTAAACCTGACGTTGACTTTTATACAAATATACTGCTATCAATTTTCCAACTGTTATTTATAGATATTATAGGTTTTATTTTTTTTAAATATTAATTATATAGCAATGTTTTGTTGCAATATATACATACTTTGTGTTGCTACTTTTGTTTTATATATTTTGTATTTTTTATTGTGTCAATAAATATTATTTGACGGCGAACACGCTGCTGTAATATTTAAATAAACAGATAACAACGGTGCACATACATGCCAGCTGACCGTGCACGTTCAATACATCATACGTTGTGACTGGGCAAATGGAACCGGGCCGGCTCGACGTGTCGGGCTGGCTCGGCAAGTCGGGCCGAGCTCGACATGTCGGGCCGGCTCGGCAAGTCGGGCCGAGCCGAGCCGGGTCGGGCTGTCGGGCCGAGCCGAGCCGGGTCGGACTGTCGGGCCGAGCCGAGCCGAGCCGGGCCGGGCCGACGGTTATGCCGAGCCGGGCCGGGCCGGGCTGACTGTTATGCCGAGCCGGGCCGGGCCGGGCTGACTGTTATGCCGAGCCGGGCCGGGCCGTAATAATGCCAAAAATGCCCACCTCTAGTATGGTGTACTTATACGGGTGGTATGTGTGACTATAGTTTTCGAAATATCAGTGTTATGTTTAATGTATCTAACAGATATTGAAGGATATTCAATAACAGATTGTAATGTAATACATTTAATTCTACATCATCATTCATTCATTTCGGATTTCTAGCAGGTTTGGAAAACAACCCATATTCTTTTAGTTGCCAAGTTTCTGTACGTACGAGCACTGACTTGCCACAAAGGATGTAACAACTCAACAAATCAAATTTTTAGTATTAGTTAATGAAGCCATGTTTGACACAAAAATACTCTGGACAGAATAACTTGGGACAAGAGCAACATCGATCCGTAATTCGCTTTTTATTTTTGGATGCAAAAACATGCGAAGAAATAAAAGCGAAGTTGTATGCTGTCTATGGGGACCCTTCACCATCTATGACAACCGTAAGATATTGGTTCAACGAATTTAAACGTGGTCGTACTTCTGTTTTTGATGAGGAGCGCCCAGGCCGCCCGGCAGACGTGGTTACCGAGGAAATCGTTGAAAAGGTCCACGACATGATTCTCGCTGATCGCCGAACGAAAGTGCGCGAAGTAGCAGAGGCCGTAGGCGTGTCGTACGGAACGGCAATTAATATTTTACATGATAAGTTATCGGTGAGAAAGGTGTCGGCCCGATGGGTGCCGCGATTGCTTACGGTGGACAACAAGCCGATACGGTTGTCAATGTCGAAGCAGTGTTTGGACCTCTTTAAGAGAAATTCGCAGGAGTTTTTGCGTCGAGTCGTCACCGTCGATGAAACCTGGATCAATTATTATACGCCAGAGTCCAAGCGACAGTCAAAACAATGGATTTTTCGGGGTGAATCTGCCCCATCGGCCGGAAAGATCATGGCCACGATTTTTTGGGATTCCAACGGAATAACCTCATGGACTTTTTGCAGAAAGGAAGAACGGTCACGGGGCAGTACTACAGTGAATTATTGAACCGATTCGATATAAAATTGAAGGAGACACGGCCCCATTTGGCTAAGAAAAAAGTGCTGTTTCACCACGATAATGCACCGGCACATTCATCCAGAATTGTCACGGCAAAGTTGCATGAACTGCACTACGAATTGCTGCTGCACCCACCGTACTCGCCTGACTTGGCTCCCTGCGACTTCTTTCTGTTCCCCAATATGAAAACGTGGCTCGGGGGAAAAAGATTCAGCTCAAACGAGGAGGTTATCGTCGAGACAGAAGCGTATTTTGCAGAGTTTGACAAATCGTATTTTTTGGAGGGGTTAAAGAAATGGCAGAAACGTTGGGAAAAGTGTATTGTACTAAAAGGTGATTACGTTGAAAAATAAAAAAAAAATTGTGAAAAACTTGCGTCTTCTTTCCTAACACGGGTATTTATTGATCCTCCCTCGTATATAGAATTTATAAGAGAAATAATTATTCCCTGCAATTTCATCTATTTCTCATAATTTATTCTGTAACTATTTCTCACTATATGAGTAAAATAATACAAACATATATTTTTAAGTACAAAAAACAAAACCATGCCGATACAAAAATAAGACTGTAATATGTTGAGCACTTGAAATCGTTGATCGTTGGTATGAAACACCTTACCATTTTACACAACATAGTTTATTAAACTAGATCTACATTCAGTGTGCACTGCACATATTAGTTACCACTGATTATTTGAGCAGTGCCCACTAATCCAAATTCGGTTTTGCAATAACACGTCCAGCGGTGGTTTTTATGGTCATGCTCCAGTAGACTCCAACAGAGTCCAGTTTGAGATGACGTTCCAGTCCCATATCTGATAAGTTCTACCCTCGGTTCTACCATATTTTCTATACTAAACTTTAGGTATATAATATCAAAAAATATTTTAATTAATTAAGAAATAGAGAATTAATTTGGACAACTATTTTTTTCTAATAACTTATCTTTACCTTATTATCATTTATACATTACAAAACTATATGTAATGTAGCTAATTTACAAACAGAAGCGTTATATATCTCATTATATTTGACACTATAAAATTTAATGAAAATTACGATTTCATATAATAATTATTGATAATGGTTTGATTATGTTAAAAATAATATCAGTACCTGACATATTTATTTTAAATTTAAAATATTCTTTATTTTGTTTATGTATAATATTATTAATATATAAAACTAATAAAAGAATAAGAAATTATCGCGGATACATAAAATATCTGAAAAAGAAAAATATTGGGTATAATCCGCTGTAGAGCAACGGTAGACACGTGTTTTTGACTAATTGGTATTTATCCCACCTTATTCCTTGACTACACCGTGCTGATGACGACCAATTAGTCAGAAACACGTGTCTACGGTTGCTCTACAGCGGATTATACCCAATATTTTTCTGTTTCTAAAACTAATAATATATACTTTATTATGGATCTTTTTTATTTAATTTAAATGAAATTGAAAAATGTACCTCAACGAAATTCTGAAAGTGCATACAAAAGCCAACCCTAAGAACGAGTAACTCTAATTGAGTAGAGATCTCAATTTTTGTTTTGATCTAGAAACATTTATTAATATTAAAGAATTAAATTATCAATTACCATTTTCATTACAAAATTATAATTACATTCATTAAAACAGCAATAAGAATATTGCAATACGAGTATAATGACAGACGTCATTGCATAAACACTAGACCGTGACTTGGTCCTTGTCAATATTATCCTATAACGTAGTTGCTAAAAGACAACAAGAAATTGTTATTTTAAAATATTAATACATGATTTAACATAATTTAACGAAATCCAAATGATAGTATTAATAAAATATTTATATCACTTTAGACTGAATTATTATATATTATAAATATATTATAAATCATAATTTCAGATTTGATGAGACCAAAAACAAACAATACATACATATGCTAACAATATGCTTTTGATTGAAAATGAGTTAAGATAAAATTGCACTAATATAAATAACAACAAATAGATTAGGATTAGTTAGGCAAACATTTACAGGTGTTAATAAAATCACATGTAATAATAAGTAGTTTTTTTTATCGATATTTGATATAAAACACTGCACTAATCTATTATTTATAATAGGTACTTAGCTGATTAGTTAATCACGATATCAAAGGTAAGCACTTAGATGTTGATTAAAATACTTAATATATTCTCCAAACTTCTTAATTCTGAGAAAAAGAAATGCATCATCTTTTCCTGAAGTTCATTAATTAATAAAACTAATTGCAATAATTTTCATATAGGCTGCTACGTCAATAATTATAGTCTTCCGCATATACAGCATGTGTCAATTTTCATTAGCCATAGGCGATTAATTCATGCAATACGTGACAACATGGCACCCCTACTTTCCTCTCCAATGCGAGCGCGACCGATACAAGCTCAAGTTATAGCAGTAACTGTTGGACCACTGACTTGGGTGTTTGTAATGCGTTCAGAAATAATATTTACGCGTTGCAAGGATTTGTTTTTCTTTTTCCATTCAGTAAATGCAGAGAATTATTAAGCTGCGTTCACACTGCATGACACAAACAAAAGCGTAATTCTAATAAAATTAAAAATAAGGTAAATAAAAAAGGATTCTGAAAATAATAATAAGTTACTAGATCCGGAGATCGCGGCGGCCATTTGATGTTTCCCGTTTCAGTAATAAGACGGCTTTTATTGCAGACTAGATCGCAACGTGTTCGCAGCTAAAGATTGAATGTGAAATCTAGTGGGGAGATCGGAGAAAATCGTTGTAATGTCGATTGTTGCCGGGATTGGTGACGGACGGTAGGGGTGACACACGTTGCCATGTATTATTTGTATACGTATAAATCGCACGTAAACATTGAATCCCTATACCTAATGAAAATTGACACATACGGTATATTTATATAGACAAGCTGAATATTATTGACGTAGTATGTGTTTCGCCTGTCTTAACAAATATGACCAAGAAGAGTAGATATTATGTTTTACTTTCTTATACGTAGACAATTACTGACATCAACACCAAACTCCAATGAATTAGTTATTAATCATTTTGCTGATCGTAAGGTGCCCTCCCGTCCCAAAAAATCACGGGCTGCCACTGCGTTTGTGTACAAAATGGTACTGCACATACGAATTTGTTGCAACTTTTCGGTTTTGATAACAGATTTTTATATAATTTTTAAAACTGATTTCAGAAGTAAAATCTCGCATATTGTATAAAATGATTGCATATTTTGGAGGAATATTTCAAAATTTTTGCAATATATACTTTATTTTCGTTTATACCCAATCTTCTTTTTCCGCGTTTCCTCTTGTGTATCTGCCTAGGATCGTCTCTTTAACATCCAGGATTAGTCAACTAGCATGCTAATGTTCCATCTTTATGATATCGCATTTACATTTCTTTTATGTTTTGGTGAAATTTTTTACTTGCACACTTTAATTTTCAGGAAAATATTTCTTCTGAGTGCAGAAAATACAATTTTAAACTCATATTACACCTCAAATTCTTGGAGTTTATCAACATTTCTTCTATCAGAAACTCATACTTTGAATTTCTTTTGTTTCCAAAAAAGGGGATTACGATTAGTTTCAGGTTTCTTTCCAAATTGCCTCCATTTTTCTATCAAAAATTTCATGTTTCATCAATTCTCTGATATCAACTCCTATACAAACACGAATTATTTCAGACTTGCTTTGAATAAATCCAAGAACTGTTCTCCAAGTTATTTAAAACATTTCCATTTTTTTCTATATGCCTACATAAATTGTACCTAAGATCTAATTAAATATGAATTAATCAATATTTTTTGAATAATCAGACTTTTCTTCTGAGAATTTCTCACGGCAGGTTCTAAATTCTTCTCCTTTCGCTTTCTTTTAAAAATATAATGTTCTTTTTTGTCCAGATTGTCTTATTCACACAGAAATCTCTTGAATTTCCAAGCAATATACACATGCATCTTCATTTCTTTGGTTTTGTTGTTGTATTTCATTCAATCATTTTACCAATTTTGAAAAAATTCTAAATAATAATTTATTCTTTCTCATATAGTATTTATAATTATTATTAAAAGTCTATAAATGTGTACAATTACAATCGGGAAACTTCAAATTGTGATTATTATAAACAGACAAAATTTGTAAAAAGTCTACTTGGTATCCCAAGCTTTAAACTACGTTGTCGCAGTAATAATAATGCTTATTTAACTTCGTCTATGATAACAATACACAAATAATATTAATTTTAGAATTATATTAAAAATAAAATTTTATTTACGAATTTTAAATATAAACAGCAAACTTTCCCTACTTCTCTGACAAGTTAAATGGTTTGGAAAAGTCCTTGCTTTAATTATCACGTTAACCTTGACTGCATATGCGAATTGTACAACCACATCAAAATCTACACAACTACCTGAATTTCTCAACTACTTTAAAACTGTAAATGTTCATAACCAAATAAATCATTTATTAATTTATGGGATTGCGTTAACAAAATGCATATATAAATACAGTGGCGTAGATAAAAAATTTAGGCCCCCCCGCAAAATTTTTAGGGGGCCCTTCCAAAATACTTGTTTCGAGATAGTAGCATAGAATGTGAATATCGGAGTAATTATAATAAATTTATTTTATAATAAAAAAATCTAAATTATATTTAATTATTTATTTTATAATAATACATTTGGAAACACAAAAAATGCTAATTAGAAGACAAAATGCCGAAACGTCTTTTTTTCAATAGTAGGAAATTTTCAACTAACTCTTCCAAATCAACGGACCTACTTTGTTCATGTTCAATACTTATAACAGCCAAGGCACTTAACCGAACTTGTTTAATGGTGCTGCGTAAATAGGTTTTAATTAATTTTAATTTCGAAAACGATCTTTCTGCTGTTGCTGATGTTACCGGTAGTGTTAAATATAACTGAAATAGTGTACATAGATCTGGAAGACTAGTTGCTAAACATGCATTTTCCACTATTAATAAATTGGCTAAGTCCTTAATAGAAGATTTTTGTTCAATTTCATTAAACAAAACAGTCTTAAGATTAATTAATTGAATCGGCAAATCTTCTGAAAAATCAATTCCATATTTGCTCAGAATATGTCTTCCGTATTCCACTATTTCTTCATTCGTTAACTTAACAAATTTTGAGGGATTAAGAAACGAGAAAAGGTTTACAACTTCATTTATGGAGTAAAATCTTCTAGATAATTGGTTGATAATAATATCAAGTGACGCATTAAAAACTTCTACTTGAAATTTTTTTATCGGGTTAGGCATTACACAGTCGTTTTCACATTCATCAAAAAACTTTTTAATTCTCTTCTGGCGTTTATATTTTATCATAGGCTGAATATTCCAAGATTCTGCTAGATTTTTAGCTTCTTCTTCTGATTTATCAAAACTTTGTCGCAGTTCTGTCAAGTTTTCTTGACCATTATTGAGCAATTTGCACGTCTCTTCTAAATCACATGAAGGGCTCTGAAGTTGCTTTGAAATTAAATTAACAGTTTCGAGGATTTTACTCTGGAAAACTAGCAATAGAATAAACTCATAATTATCCATTTTATTCTGCAGAGACTTTGCTTCATTTCTGTCATTTTGCTTTTTGCACACCAGGATAAAATTTGACAAACATTGCATTACAGACTGATAATTATATTTTATTGACAGTAAGCATTCAAATCTAGAAGACCATCTTGTTACGCACAGCTTTTTCAGTGTGTACTTAATTTTACTTCCATGTGGTGCAGCTTGATGAAGGACATGCCAGCGTGGCAAGCTTTCACTAAAAAACACATAAATGCTTTGCAAAAGATCATAAAAACTCTGTAGTTTAATGATGTTTTTGACAGAATCATTTAAGACTAGGTTCAAATTATGAGCTGAACAATGAATATAATCAGCTGTAGGAACTCGATTCTTAATTCTGGCTTGTAAACCATTATATTTTCCAGACATATTAGCAGCCCCGTCGTATCCTTGCCCTCGACAATTTTCTATTTTAATTTGAAAATTTTCTAAAGTAGTTAGAACAACAGCTTCTAAACTCTGTGAATCTTGTTCGGTTAGCTCTATAAATCCAATAAATGATTCCTTTATTTCTAGAGTGTTTTGTTTATTTGAATTTTTCTTCATACTTGTATACCTTATAACGAGACTTAGTTGGTCCTTCTTGGATATGTCTTGTGTTGTATCAATTATAAGGGAAAAGAAAGGAGCTTTATTAATATATTTCGTTAATTTTTTTAAAACGGTTTTAGCCAAATGTACAATTATTTCATTTTGAATATCGGGGCTTAAGTATTTGTTTCGAATATTAGTGCTTGACAAATGAGCTCTTAGAACAGGGTCATAACGTGCTATCAAGTCAATAATATTTAAAAAGTTACCACTAGTTGCTCCAATTTCTTTAACATTTTCTCGATGTTCTCGTAATGGCATATTGCAAATTGATAATGTTCTTATCACATCACATATTCTTATTAAAACTTCTTTAATTTTTTCATGACCACTTATTTGACTATCAATGGTTTTGTTTTTTTCCCAAGTACTATAAACTATGCATGCTTGCAAATGAGCATCACTTCCCTCGTGGATTTTAATTTTTTTACTTAAACCCTTCCAGTCATTAATTGTGCCCTTACACCAATTTACTGATGCTTCATTACTAGAGAACATCCAACACGGTTGACAGTAAACACTATTCAACTTTTGGGAATAACATAACCAAAAGCGATCGATTTTTTGACCAGTTTTAGTTTTAATGGTATAATAATCACTACTGAACGCTCTATCGTCTTTATTCCTTGGAAACGGTCCCATAGGCTTATTTGGCCCTGCAGTAATAATTTTTCTTTTTAAGTCGTCGGAAAGTGATTCCGAAAATAAGGCTCTGTCGGTGTTAAAATATGTTGAATCCTCCTGATTGCAATCGATTTCATTTTTTTCCAGAACTATATCTAATTTTTGTTCGATTATAACATTTTCGTATGGTTCAACATTTTCATCTGATGCAGATGTACTAGCTGTTGAAGCACTTTCAAAAAAACTGCTAATCTTCGGTAATTTACGCAATTTTACAACATTTTCTTGTTTCAATTTTCGTTTTTGTGCACCACTCATATATTTTCTTTCGCTCATCTTATTTTGAATACTTCGAACTATACACTTTGGTACACGTTAATTTACTTAGTTAAATTTTGATAAAATTAAATTAGTATACGTACATATGCTAATCACTAATTCGTCACAAAAGTTAATGCACTAATACAAATAGAATTTATTTTCACAATTCGAACAAACTCGCTGTTAAAATAAAACTGAAGGAATGGAAATAATTTTTCGTATTTATTCAGTAAAATATTTTTTTACAACTAGGTCATTAAACCAAATGTGCAAATGCAGTTTTATGAAATAAACGTGCCTTTTCATAATTTCGTAATTTCAAGTTTTATGTATTAGTTTATGTACCTACAATCTATATGCATAACATAGTCATATAACTTCATAGTACATGTAAAATGCAAAATTATTATCGTTGTCTGTCTCTAATGAATTTGCAATTTTTTTTTAGCTCATGAATTTTACACGGACTATATATTACCTACTTGTTAGAAAGCATTTGTGACATCTGTTGTAAAACTGTAAGAATGTGCAGGTCAAAAGTTAGGTAAAAACATGAACCTTTTTTTATATGGACCTGTGTTAAGGCAGAAAATGTAGTCATACTGTGGGTTTCTATATAAGTAGAGATATTTCATTTCTTTTAAAGAAAGAGCAAATTGTCAATACCAGATGTGATATTTTCTTGGAACTGAAAGAGAAATACGAACAATAAAAAAATAAAACTGGACGAACGTTATCAGAGTAAGAAATACAAATACACGAACTGTTATAATTTTTAACACTAGAAAACAAGTATATATAAAATAACATACACATTTTTTATACATGAAGGATAAAACAGAAATAGTTTTGTAAATTTCATTACTAGTGCGGGGCCCTGAATTTTTGCCCCCCCCCCCGCATTGCGGGCTCTGCGGGCGCCTTATCTACGCCACTGTATAAATATATAAATAACATTTACAATCGTTGTTCCAAATAAAAAGAGGTTATAAAAAAGGTGATCTTTCAATTATGTGAATTATGGCTTTAGTTACTTATCTTTTGATTACAATATATACAAGCTAGGATTTATATATTAGTTTATACTTATTTATAAATTAGTATAAATCATATTCTATAATATGATTATGTTATTGGGTGTTTTATTTGTGTTCTCTTTAGTTACTAGGACAGCCAATTATTTTTATGTTGTGAAGACATTATAACTGACTTATAGGTACCTATGACAAAATCATACATTTTTAAAAGACAATTAATGCAATCTTTAACATACGAGGTAGGCGTCTAAATTCTCGACCTGATATACAAAAAAGAAACTTGGAACAATATAAGAATTTTTATTTTTCAGTGTAATCTCCCCTAACATCTAAACATTTATTACCTACAACGATTAATTAATAATTCGATACCCTTGTAAACATAATCTGAAGGTTTTCCGTCAAAATATTCTATAATATCTGCGTGCAACTCACTTTCGTCCCTAAAACTACGACCCCTAAGATCTTTTACTTTCTTATATGTAGTATAAGGAAGTATTGTGATGATGAAAATTTTCGACCTCGAGATTTTTGCAGATGTCCACGTTTTGAGGTCCCCTGATACCAAAAAAGTGGTTTTTAAAAAATGTCTGTGTGTCTGTGTCTGTGTGTGTCTGTGTGTGTCTGTGTGTGTGTCTGTGTGTGTGTGACCACGATAGCGGTCAAACCGCTGTAGATATCAATTCCAAATTTTCTATTTACGAATATAATCTCCCTCTTGAGAACTGATTAGATTTTGGGCAAAATCGGCAGACCGGAAGTAGTAGTTTACTCCAGTGAAAAAATCGAATTTTTCAAATATTTCGTGAATTACTAAGTTTCAACAAATTTATAAAGAATTCATATGTACTTAAAATTGAAATTGTGAACAATTTTATTAAAAAGGTTTTTCGAAATTCTTACCGGAAGTAGGTCTTTTACTTTTATCGAAAATCAGTTTCTTGCAAATATTTTGCAAGTCATGCTTTTTAGACAGGTACGCTACGAATATAAAAGTATTTAGAACTTAATTTCCAATATCTTTTATATAAAAAAAATTTCAAAATTCGGACCGGAAGTATCACTTTTACTCTTACCGAATAACGATTTCTTGCAAATATGTCGTAAATTATGCATTCTATGTATATTTATGAAGAGTACAAAAGTATTTAGAGTTGGATTTGGAATATTTTTTGTATAAATGAAATTTCAAAATTCGGACCGGAAGTAACACTTTCATACGTATAAGAAAGTCGTGTGGTGGCCACACCTCATTTTTTAAATTAGAAAACAAACACAAAACACAAGGAGCCATATCCGAACTATACGGTGGATGTTCCAATTCTTGAAAGCCGCATTCGCGGATGGCAGCTTGTGAAATGGCGGCAGTGTGGACGGAAGCATTGTCGTGCAAAAATCGCAAACCTTTTGTCAATTTTCCACGACGTTTTGCACGAATACTGTCCCTCAATTAATGCAATAAAGACGCATAATATGTGCCGTTAACACTTGTATTGCGCTCTTTAAACTCAACTATAAAATGCCCTCACAATCCTAAAATATTGTGGCTATCAGCTTTTTCGTTGATTGAACGACTTTCGCCTCTCTGGGACGAGGTTCATCAGGTCGCCGCCATTCCATGGACTCCCTTTTCGATACAGGATCGTAAAACAGAACTATTGTTTCATCCCCTGTGACAATGGACACATATTTAAAAACGACTGCGCACATTCGACTCGACGTTCACGTTAGAGAGCAGAAAGAAGTCGCGGTACCTAGCACTAATTTTATTCATACCCAAATGGTCATACAGAATTCGGCGAACACTTATTTCGGAAATGTTTGTTATCACTGGTAATTCCTTCACTTTTCAAACGGCGAATTTCTAGCACTAAATGTTCAATAATTGAAATTTGTTCAGGGGTTATCACTTCAATTGGTCGACCCGACCGATTAGCATCTTCCAAGGATTCTTGTCCCAAACGGAAACATTTTGCCCACTTTTTTTAGAGTTGAATACGAAGGAGATGAATCACCGTAAAGGCCGTCTAAACGTTGTTTAATGTGATAAGGTGTATGCCCTTCTTTTGTTAAAAATGTAATGACCGCGCGGTATTCAATTTTCGTTACTTCAGACATTTTCGTGCGCTAGTCACGTTGGTTGGCTGGTTACTAAAAACTACTAGGCTTCGAACCGTCATATTTATAGCGTACACCTAGCGTATGTGCATGCATGACGTGACGAAGTTTGAACACGTTTGAACCTGTATAAGCCTGTCAGATCGAGAATTTATGGCGCCTACCTCGTAAATACACTACCTCGAAAAGAGGAAGAATGTTTTAAATACCTTTGTGGAAAGTTCATTGGTTTAGTCGTCATAAAGCTGAAGGAATGTGTTTTCGCAGGACATGACTTCGAAAAATTAGTGAAACATGGATATTTTGAAAGCAAGCTAGAGAAAAGCCTGATAATCGTTCAAATTATTAGTGATCAGAGTTTTGGAAACAAAAGAGGCCCAAAATACATACGTCTGGTAGAAAGAATGCTGACAAACTTTTAGATTTTAGGGTGTAGTATGAGAGTTTAAAAGTACTTTTTTTGTCCATTCACACCAATACTAGTTACTCAAAAATTTAGATGTAGTAAGCGGGGCCGTGAAGAGGAGCAAGACGAAAGATTTCACCAAGACATAAACAAACAAAATGAAAAGGCAATATTAAAGAAGATGGAATAGCAGCACGTAGCCGACTATTGCTAGATATTAAAATGAGAAGAAAGAGTTTTGAGAAAAGAGAGAAAACGCTACGAAAAAATTTACAAATTTTTATAATTTGTAAACTTCTTCGTAAATTCATCATTCACTGTAATGACAATCAAAGCTAGTATGGTAAATGAATAGTGTGTATTTCTGACGCGATAAATTAAAATAAGAATGTTTAAATGTTATGATTTGAAGTAACGTGACCAAGATATAACATAATTTTATGAAAAAACGTTACGTGATAGACAAACATGGGTTACATTTTTTGAATCCGATCTAAAAATAATACAAGAACCAATAATCAAAACTAAAACAATTTTCAAAAAGTATTTTTTACTGACCTGTGCATCCATGCATAATAATTTATGAATGAATTAATCTATAATATATTCCTATAAATATATTCCGTGTATATATAGTATGTATATTCCCATAAATTCCAATATACAGTGTGAGTCATCTAAGCGGGTAAGGCAGATTATGCCTTTATGAGTAAAGATATTTCGAAGCGTTTTTTTCCTTGTGATAGCTGTTCATTAGGAGCACATTATAAAAATATTTTGTATTATACAGAGTGTTCTATAACTTGGTGGCTAACCATAGTTATAGTTTTTTAAATGGAACACCCTATATATTATTGCATTCCCCGTATAATTTTTAGTCAAAAAGTAATAAGATAGTATAGGCCTAAAGTGTAAAGTTTTTGACTTACTCCCATTTTTCGGAAAAATTCAATGTTTGTATAAAATTATATTTCTCGAAAACAACGTATTAGATTGGCATAATTTTTTGCAGTATTGTTTACAATAAGAGGTCCTAATAGAAGCATGTTTTAATTTTTTACAGTTACTAACTGCATGTGCAGAAAACTGGATTAAAATTACATGACACGTTTTTGTTTAAAAGTCTTCTTCTTATTCTTCTTCTTTTATCTAGGGTCATCCCCTGTTTGTCTGGCCTGTTTCTATTCAGCGGATAAGGAAAACTAATTTTGTCCCCATCTCTTGAGAAGTCGTCCTTGTTGTCTCTTTCCTTTTGGTCTCTCATGTTTGCATATATATGCTAGTCTGTTGGTTTGCATTCTCTCGATATGGTCATTCCATTCCTTCCTTCTTCGCTTACACCACTTCACCACATCCTGCACTACGCATCCTTCTCTTATGGAACTACTCGTCTATCTCGTAACGTGACATTCGCTATTTTTCTGAGAATCTTCATTTCTACTGTTCTAATCTTTTGTTTAGTTTTCTTGGTATCTGCTCTTGTCTCCGTGGAGTATGTTAGTACTGGACGAACCATAGCTTTGTATACTCGTACTTTACTTTCCTTAGTAAGGTATTTGTTCCGCCAGACCATTGTGTTTAGATACCCGGTTACTGGTGTCGCCTTCATTGCCTGTTGTTGAACCTCCGCCCGCAGGTCTCTTTGACTCGTTACCTCGACACCAAGATACCTGAAGCTCATTACCTGTTGAACAACGGATCCGTCTATTTCTAGTTTACAACGAAGTGGCTGCTTACATATTACCATGCACTTAGTTTTGTCTTTGGAGATGTTCATATTATATTTTTTGCCGGTAATGTTGAATTGATGCAAAAGTCTTTGTAAGTTATCTTCGCTGTCTGCTAGGAGCACAGCATTTAAAAGTAAATTTTTTTAAATGGAACACCGTATATATCAGTTCATTTTTGAATTGTTTATTAAATTTCATGTCAGCAACATGTAAGACGTTAATACTTTATAAGTGACTATTACTGAGCTACTGTCGTTTTTTGATATCATTTTGTTAGTTTTTGCAAAAAAGTATTTTTTTCAAATGGAACACCC
Organism: Amphimallon solstitiale; assembly: GCA_963170755.1. Taxonomy (NCBI): domain Eukaryota; kingdom Metazoa; phylum Arthropoda; class Insecta; order Coleoptera; family Scarabaeidae; genus Amphimallon; species Amphimallon solstitiale. The sequence goes on from CAUJHA010000172.1 coordinate 60,289, forward strand.
TGTATATTATATCATTTTTTAATTTCTTATTAAATTTCACATCAAAAACATCTAAGACGTTAATACTTTAAAAGTGACTATTACTGAGCTATTGTCGTTTTTTGATATAATTTTGTCAGTACTATACTATATTAATTAAAACCACAAAACTGAGAAAATTATATCAAAAACAACTGTCGTTATATGCTGGACTTTTATTTCAATAGGTTACCAACAGATAAGTAAAAACTAAAATCGTATTTGATTGACACATTATAGAAACTTAAAATGTTTTTATTTGTGTCACGCCTATACAGGGTGAATCAATAATCTGACACAGTAAATTTACTTTTTAATGCTAAATATAAAAAAAAATTCGCGTGCTATATTGGATAAGGTTATCATTGCTTCACAATTTAAAAATATACACACGTATTACAGAGTGACCCACATGGCAAAAAGAATAAGTATTTTCGTAAATTGAATACCCTATATTTCAAATTCGGATTTCGTGTTAAAATAGAAGCATTTTTTTATTAAAAGTAATTATTCACTAAAGTTAATAGTTTTCGAGTTATTTATGATTAAAATTAAATTAAAAAAACACATTTACACCTTATCTTTTTAATTGCCTATAATTCAAGAATGCCAAGATGAGCAGAAAATACACACAAAATGTGCCAAGTGATACTTATATGCAGAACCTGTTCTAATTTACACTGGGTGTTCGCGAAGGTGTTGCATAATGAAGAAACGTCAAATACAAAAGTATAATTACTTTAAATAGAACGTCCAATATGTTTTTTTGAAGTATTTCACGAGTTTTTTCGCATTTGTTGGGTCTAACCGCAATCAAGAAATTTAATTTAATAGAAATTAGAATAAGGAAAAATACATATATGCATATCACGAAAGATGAACCAAGAATTCTTGACCAAATTGAATATTCTGATAAACGGTTTAAGCCTCTTCCAACATGAACATCCAACTTCGCTTGTTTTGAATATATTGGCTGCGTATTATACAAAATATTTATATACGGAATATTTTTTAAAAATAAATTAAGTGGTGTAATTAAATTCTGACAATACATATCGCAATTGTTTATGATTTTTTTTTATTTAATTTTTATAAAAAACGCAATAATTTGTAGATAAATATCGACGCGAAAGCTACCTTTTAACGAGTTGCTAAAATGATGTCATTGCGACCATCCCTAATACACATTTTATAATTCATTTAGCTGTTGAATAATCTCCCGTGTACGCATTCGGTGTATCACACCATATTGCAAGCGTTATTTCACATATGCAAAATAGGAGTTTTGTGGCAATTTCCCATTAAATTCAATACATAAGAGTTGATAAGAGCATGAGATGCTTTTCAGCGTTAAAAAGCAAACCTTTGTCAACATATCCAGTCGCTTATCTGATTGGATTTCATGGAAATCTCGTCCCACTTGAGTCGGATGCGATACAGTCATGTATAATCTGCATATGAAGGCAACTCATACCGCCTCAAATATATATGCAGATCATCAACTTCACAGTCGATGATGAAAACGACATCCTAAAGCCAACTAGTTCATCTCCAATACTATCTTTGTTTCATATTTACTAACAATCTTAAATTTTGTGCAGCAATGTCGTGTTTGCTTCACAAATTTGATTGATGGATGAGTGATGCTATAGGCTGTTCGAAAGAGACTAAATTGTTTAGTATTAAAATGTGAAACCTTAACATTAACAATCCCAAATAACATATAAGATTTTACGATTGCTATTAGTACCGTCCTGTATCACCTGCTACAAATAATTATTTAGTGTAATTAGAAAAGCAATGGAAGCAACAACTGAGTTACTTCCTAAATGGCTTTGTAAACTTTCCGTTAATATATTTACTTATTGTGTTACTAAAACAAATAGCACAGTAATTGGGGAATAAGCGGATAAAAAGTTAAGAGAAGGATAACATATGTACCTACGTTTATATTCATGTAGACATATATATAACACATTATTTTCGTTTGTTTGGGTAATGTAGAACATGCAAACTATCAACAGCCTATAATTAATACTTTCTCGCCTAAAATGTGAAATTACTTTGAACGTTAAAATTATATTGCACAAGAACGAGAATAATTTAAATACTATCAAAAATTAACTTTGTTGTTTGCAGCTAACTTATACACTAAACATTTTATACTATACGTAATTTTCCTTGCATGTAATTATACATTAGTGTACCTACTGCACTACTAGAACAATTTCCCATGCATTAGTTACAAATATAACATTAAATATTCGTAGTCAAATATACCTACAGGAAAAGTAATTAAAAAATCGATCATGACGTAGAAGTTATATTGATTTAAAATAGTAAATTATTAAGAAAAAATTACAATTAGTAAAACAAGTCGCTATTTAAATAATTTCAATGTAATTACATTGATTAAAACCACGTTTTCAAGAATAAAAAAAAATTCACCATATAGATGTATAGTTTTTATGCAAAAATCCTCTACCTGTATACGCACAATTAACTCAATACAAACGCACTGCAACCAGGTGTATGAAATTATATTTATCTTAATTATTATTTCAAATCTATTCAATGATGTTATCGTTTGCAAAACAGATACATTCGATAAAACAACTTAAACCTTGAACTTAACTACTATGTTGGTAACCAACTGATGTATTCAACAAAAATTTTTAAAAACATAATTGCACAAGGACGATCTGATAAATTAAATCTAGTTGTTTTACGTACAATGTTGACGTTGTTAATTGGTTAATTAAATTTTTTATATAAATAAAATATAAATATATTATTCGCTTGAAAATTAAATACCATTGCTAGACATAAAATATGATAAAAGTTAGGTATTAGATTAAAATATCTTTAAAAATTGCATACTATGTATGTAATATTTTAAGCTTAAAGTGAATAATTTTATAAATATGATTTAAATATAAACACCGTATCGCGGTATACGGAAATTAAATGTAATATTTTGGGCAATGTTTTAATTACTACTTTAAAGGAAAGTGTTTGTGACTCTATAATAGGAATAACACAAAAAAACTTGAATTTCAAATATGCGCGTCCTGTATTTCTCCGATATTTGTACACCGACGTACGTTTTGGACCGTCGTGCTAGTCGCAATTGGTGCGAAAGAGATGGAATATTTATGTTAAGTTGTAGCCGTTAGGCCCTCTGATTTATGAGTGTACCATGCGTTAGATTTGTTGAATCGATAGTAGACATGTGTCACTCAAATCCACGTGGACTTGTAACCATAAAAATGTGGGGTACAGAGTACAATACAGGCTATTTCAGGTACGAGATAAAATTATTATTCTTCACCCAAAATAATGCAAGAAATATTTCTTGTCCTTTTAGTATGTAAATTATTATATAAAAAAATGAGGTGTGGCCACCACACGACTTCCTTATACGTATGAGCGTTTCAAATTAAAGAATTTTAAGAATTTTTTTATACAAAAATTATTCAAAATCCTATTCTAAGTACTTCTATTCTCTTAATAAATCTCTATAGAATGCATACTTTGCAAGATATCAAAAAAGTGCTACTCGCTAAGAGTAAAAGTGCTACTTCCGGTCCGAATTTTGAAATTTCATATATACAAAAAATATTGCAAATCTAATTTTAAATACTTTTGCACTCTTGATAAATATATATAGAATGCATAACATACGACATATTTGCAAAAAATCTCTATTCGATAAGAGTAAAAGTGGCACTTCCGGTCTGAATTTTCAAATTTTATTTATACAAAAGATATTGAAAATTATGTTTTAAATACTTTTGTACTCGTAACGTACTTGTCTAAAAAGCATGACTTGCGAAATATTTGCAAATAACTGATTTTCGATAAGAGTAAAAGACCTACTTCCGGTAGGAATTACGAAAAACTTTTTAAAGAAAATTATTCTCAATTTTAATTTTAAGTACATATGAATTCTTTATAAATTTGTCTAAACTTAGTAGTTGACAAAATATTGGCAAAAGTCGATTTTTTCACTGAAGTAAACTACTACTTCCGGTCGGCCAATTTTGCTGAAAATCTAATCAGTTCTCAAGAGGGTGATTATACTACTAAATGCAAAACTTGGAATAGATACCTACAGCGGTTTGAGCGCTATCGTGGTCACACACAGAGAGAGAGAGAGAGACACAGACACACAGACATTTTTTAAAAACCACCTTTTTGGTATCACGGGACTTCAAAACGTGGACATCTGCAAAAATCTCGAGGTCGAAAATTTTCATCATCACAATACTTCCTTATACTACGTATAAGAAAGTAAAATTAACAAAAATAATGAGATGTGGCCACCATACTACTTATAGGTATGAGTGTTTCAAATTATACAATTTAAGAATTTTTTTAAACAAAAATTATTCAAAATTCTATTCTTAGTACATACTTCTATTCTCTTAATAAATCTCTATACTCTCTCTATACTTTGCAAGATATTCGAAAAAAGTGCTACTCGCTAAGAGTAAAAGTGTTACTTCTGGTCCGACTTTTGACATTTCAGGTATACAAAAAATATTGCACATCCAGCTCTAAATACTTTTGTTGTCTTAATAAATATATATAGAATGCATAATTTAAGATATATTTGCAAAAAATCCCTATTGGATAAGAGTAAAAGTGTTACTTTCGGAACGAATTTTGAATTTTTTTTTATACAAAATGTATTGAAAATTAAGTTTATTTATTTATTTATTATTATATCAGTAAGGTACCTGTCTAAAAAACATGACTTGCAAAATATTGGCAAAAAACTGATCTTCGAAAGAGTAAAAGACCTACTTCCTGTAGGAATTTCGAAAATCTTTAGTCAAATTTAATTTTGAGTATATTTTAATTCTCGACATTACATGTTCTTCTACCGGATAATTCCTTTTACTTTCTTATACGTAGTATAAGGGAGTATTGTGATAATTTGAAGTATGTATGTATATGTGAAATTTATGACCTCGAGATTTTTGCAGATGTCCACGTTTTGAAATCCTCTGATACCGAAAAAGAGGTTTTTAAAAAATGTCTGTGTCTGAACGGAAGTTGTATTTACTTCGGTGAAAAAATCGAATTTTGCCAATATTTCGCCAACTACTAATTTTAAACAAATTTATAAAGAATTTATATGTACTCAATATTAAATCTGAGTAGAATTTTATTATGTAAGTTTTTTGAAATTCCTGCCAGAAGTAAGTCTTTTACTCTTATCGATAAACAGTTTTTTGCCAATATTTTGCAAGTCATGCTGTTTAGACAGGTACGCTACGAGTACAAAGGTATTTAGAATTAAATTTTCAATACCGTTTGTATAAAAAAAATTCAAAATTCGGACCTGAAGTAACACTTTTACTCTTATCGAATAGCGATTTTTTGCAAATATGTCGTAAATTGTATAAATTTATCAAGAGTACAAACGTATTTAGAGCTGGATTTGGAATATTTTTTGTATAAATGAAATTTCAAAATTCGGACCGGAAGTAACTCTTTTACTCTTAGCGAGTAACACTTTCTTTCGAATATCTCGTAATAGAACAATTTCGTATAATTTGAAACGCTAATGCGTATAAGAAGTCGTTTGGTGGCCACACCTCATTTTTTGTTTCGTCGAAGCTCTCATCGGTAGGACTCTCATATTCAAAATGTAATAATTCATAACATTTAGATGTAGAGGGAATTTCCATTTGATCTTATCTTACATCTTGTAACTTACTTTTGTGAATTTCTAAGCCTGGACGTCAAAGTAATTCCTTTTAGTACTTTAAAAATAAAAGAGTGTCAGCTACATTTAAATCTCTATTGCTGATCAACAAAACGTAACGAATACATTTATAAAAGAATAATAGCAAAGTCTGCTTTTGACAATACAAAACAGTCAATAACATTCTAAATAAAACTTTAAATTTATTAAAATTTATAACTACCGTTTCATTCTCAGTCGAATACTTTTTGGTTTATAAGATCTTCCTTGTTTATCGCACAATGTCTATTTTCTCTCTCACTCACTCACAAAATCTAGTCTCTAAACACCAAATAAATGAGGATAGTAAAACCCTTATCTTTAACATTTCTCCAACAATTAGTCTTGCAGTATGTATTTTATTTTCCAAATCACATGTTTAATTAAGAAAATATTTTTTCAACTTTTTCAAGGACGTGGTCAGAATATTTGTTAAATTATCAGCTTATCATTAATTTTCGGATATTTTTCTAATTTCAGTTTTATATTTTCGGAAAAAGGACTATGCTATGATATTTCTTTTATTTTTTAAGTAATTCAAAAAAATAATTGTCTAAATATTTTAAAAAATTTAGTCAGAATTTGGAAGAAACTGATTGAGATAGTGAGCACTCCCCCTTAAGATCTTTTATTTACTAAAGATAGCCCATGTTGATTGATGTGTAATTCTTAACGAAGCAATAGAGCTGTCCAAAATAAGTGAGTTCTACTTCAATATGGCCATCTGTATCTATTTTTAAGCATATACGGACAAAAAAAAACATTTTTTTTATTGCGCTCACTACTACCTATCTGCAGTATCTCCCTATCCAACAGTGTAAATTTGGAATAAATTTATTGCCTACGCCAGTATATGTTCTTTAAAGTAAATTTTACAGATAAAAAGCGGTATCAAATCGTTTTATAAGAAATGCCTAAAATATGAAATAGAGACACTGCACAACAATATAAAGACAAAACGATTGGTATTAATTATTGGATGTGTTCTTCCCTTTTACTTTGGTCTCAAAAGAAACACAAGCTACTTCTGTTAAATATTTTTCACTGAGGTCATATGACATGATAACATAACTGGTTGTATCTCATCGTTTCTATTTAATGCAAGAAATTGGGGGCTTACAAAAGTTTTAGAAATTATAAATATGTTGTAAAGATTTGTGCATAGTTATGAAACAAGAGCAACTTCTGACCATATTGAAAATAGAATGGTATGGATTAATTTTTATATACCTCTATAAACGTACAGTTTTATCTACGTATTTAACTCTATTTCCAGTTCAAGCATTAGAACAGTTGAGGAGCGCTACACCGAACCAGTGTTAAGTTAGTCAAACGTGTTTAGCTCATTTCTTCTGCATAATAACAGGTCATTCTCAAGTTGCAGTCATACTGCGTCTGAATGAATGTACATATTATGTATGGTGTTATAGCAATAAATTGTGTTATTGTCAATATCAGTTATATTATAATTAATTACAAAATGAGTTACAGTAAGTAAAGACTGAATCATTTCAATTATTGCCTTTTTATTTTTTATTTAGGTTCATTTAAATATACTTTATATGGGAAATGTAGCTCGCTACATATTTTAAATAATTTAATAACTTAAAGATTACCAAGACACAATAAAATTTATAACATATTCTTGTATGCAACTTTTCCTAAAAAAAACCCATAGTATATACAAAATAGCTGAAAACACGTTTATATACGATATCCAAGTAAACCACAATCAATTGAATTAATAAACACGTCTTGTAGAGTAGAAATATTACTTACAAGAAGAGATACAATAAGTACACTTGCATATAGAATCGTTTGAAGCATGGCTACAAGTCGCCATATTGATTTCAATTTGACAGCATCTTGAACAACTCTATAATTTACAACTGTGCGTTGCCGTTTCCTTTGGTAATAGTTATTTACGAACCAAGTGCGGGCAGACTGTTTTCCCGCATGAGCGCACATTGTAAGCACGAGCGACCGCAGGAAGATGTCTTCACGCAAGTGGTTTATACAATATTTTTTGTACGAACATTAAATTAAAGAAATATTATTGATTAATGTCATTAGTATTATACCTAACCTAAAATAGATTACCTAATTAATTTAAGCATTTAATGTACGTAACTATTACTCACCTTTCCCTAAAATTAAGTTATTATATTCTTACACATGGCAAACATGAGGTATTTATTCTTATATTTATAAATTTATAGTACATTTATTGCGTTTTATGGTTTAAATACAAACAATTCCGAACTGCCAATATGAACGTCGATGTGGTTCAAATAGATGGCGCTTGAATCTGGCTTAAGATGTCGCTTAAAATATCGTCAAATAGATGGCGACACAATTTTTTTGGAAGAATTTTTAATTATTACTCCTATTTCCCCAACTTTTAGTAAAGAATAGTGGAGGAAAGTAGTGTTTTATAGACTAAATTTTATTACTACCAAGTTAGATTTTTTTTTAAATGTCCCAAAGTGCCAGTGTTTTTTTCAATTTTTACAGTCGCCTTAACCGGGAAAACGTATTTCCCAGTCGAGCTACACATGCGCCAAATGTGACTTTACAGGCGGTGAGTACAAAAAATATTTTTTCCAATTAATATGCATTCGTGATATCCTATGTGAAGATAACCTTCCCGAATCGAGGACAGATAGCATCCCTAGATTTAATCATAGAAGGTGTTTCATATATAATTATAACGTGAAAATTGTCTGTAAAGTCTGAAATTTCAACATGGGGAAGATATATGCTTCAACAGCGTTTGGAAATATCCGTTTTTTTAATTAAAATAATCGTTTTTAATTGCAACTTTTCATGCATTTCTTTCTACACTTGATACACCCGGTAATATTTTGAAAAGTGTATAATACCGCATTTGAAGCAGTATGCTTTCCAAAATAATCAACTAGAATTTTAAATCAGCTATCAATTTTTTTTACAAAAATTAAAATACTGCGAAAGTGGCTAACTTTAGAGGCAAAGTTTATTAGACAAGCTAGCCTTAAAATGAAGTCTGAAATACGAATCAATCATCAAAAATGGGGTATTTCATTTAATATAAGGAAGTTTATATCCATTTCTGGTGTAACCGGAAGAGGCAAAAATTCGAAACTACTTTAAATCGAAAGAGCGTAATGCGAAACTATGTAGTATCTGCGTAATTTCAAAACTCAACTCAACTCCTAATTACTCTTATTAGTTTTCTATATTGTTCAACGAAATCTCGTCGTGATATATCCTGTATAGCAAAGGTTGGGAAGCTGTATATAAACCATCTACAACAAATTTATATATAAATTCTGAATATATTTATTTAAGCAATTTACTTAAGAAAAAATGGAAAAACGCACATGGCAAAATAAAGGTACTCTATAGAAACAAATAAATTACATTTATACCACTCCATTTACAGACCGTAAATATAAATTAAGTATTTCCTTTTTGATCGTATTAATAACTAACTATTTCGGCTTCCGTGTATAATGTTAAATATTTTTCATTGTTTTCTGTTAGTTAATCATGCATATATAATCACAGAACGTAACCACACACTACAACAGTAATACAATTAGATTGTTTATGCCGTATAAGAATCAACATTGAATACCTTCGCTACTTTATTGCTTGTATGTAATCAGATTATATAAAAGTTTCGATGCTATGTCATTGAATATTCCTCATTAGGGTATTGTTTGTAATATGCCTCTTTGAATTTGCAAGTATTTTTGTTTGCCCGAAATTATAATGTTTCTAAATAATTTTAAATAATAATGATAATATGTAATTCTTTATTTAAAATCCCCCACTCATTTTAAAATTACTGAGATTTTCATTTTTATTATACGTTGGTTAAGTTATTGTCTATTCCCGAAACGGTATGTAAACGGAATGAAATGTGTACATTCGTCCATTCATTTATAGCCAATCATATATTACGTAAGAGGAACAAAACCGATATGTAACAGAAACGGAACGTTTGTTTCGTTTATTTTTACAAGTAACCAATATAAGAGAATAGACAATATATATCACGTTTGTTACGGTTTGTTGTCATTTTACTTTCTTATACGTAGTATTAGGAAGTATTGTGATGATGAAAATTTCCGACCTCGAGATTTTTGCAGATGTCCACGTTTTGAAGTCCCCTGATACCAAAAAAGTGGTTTTTAAAAAATGTCTCTGTGTGTGGCTGTGTGTCTGTGTGTGACCACGATAGCGGTCAAACCGCTGTAAATATCTATTTCAAATTTTGTATTTACGTATATAATCTCCCTCTTGAGATCTGATTAGTTTTTCAGTAAAATCGGTAGACCGGAAGTAGTAGTTTACTTCAGTGAAAAAATCGAATTTTGCAAATATTTCGTCAATTACTAAGTTTAAACACATTTATAAAGAATTCAAATGTACTCAAAATTAAATTTAAGACAAATTCTCTTAAAAAAATTTTTTGAAATTCCTACCGGAAGTAGGTCTTTTACTCTTATCGAAAATCAGTTTTTTGCGAATATCTCGCAAGTCATGCTTTCTAGGCAGGTACATTACGAGTTCAAAAGTATTTAAATGATAATTTTAAATATCTTTTGTATAAAAAAAATTTCAAAATTCGGACCGGAAGTACCACTTTTACTCTTACCGAATAGCGATTTTTTGCAAATATGTCGTAAATTATGCATTCTATACAATATATTTATTAAGTGTGCAAAAGTATTTAGAGTTGGATTTGCAATATTTTTTGTATACATGAAATTACAAAATTCGGAGCGGAAGTAATACTTTTACTCTTAGCGAGAAGCACTTTTTTTCGAATATCTTGCAAAGTATGCATTCTATGGCGATTTATTAAGAGAATGAAAGTACTTAGAATAGGATTTTGAATAATTTTTGTATAAAAAATTCTTAAAATTGTATAGTTTGAAACGCTCATACGTATAAGAAAGTCGTGTGGTGGCCACACCTCATTTTTTAGTATTGTTGTCCAGTCAAACCCACCTTTTTATGTTGTCTGTACATATATGTGCTCGTGATATCTTAAATATTTACGGAACGATATGGTTCATTAATTTCGCTTATTGAAGTGTAAACTTCTTTGGGCGCGTTGCGTTGATTGTGGGCAGTGAACAAGACTGAGCCGTCACGCTCGGCTATGTAACGCTCGTTCGGGTAAAGTCGGCTCGAGTCGACTAAGAGAACGAGAGAAATATATCATATAGAGGTATTTAATTTCAATTAAATTGAAATTTAAATGAATAAATAAATTCGTGTCCCCGAGCAGATTCGATCCCAAGCCGCACTGGTGAGAAGCCGACACGTTAGCATCAGACCAGCGCGGGACTCGTAAGCGAGTATTCATATTGTATATTTATATACACGCGATTATATATCGCGGCCGCTGCCATAGCAACGGCCGCGAAATTGTATTTCGCGGAGTGTGTTGCGTACGCTAATTGGTAACTTCGCGGACGGTTAACCAAAAAATTTGTTGTGTGTGTATGAGACATTATCTCTACAATAATTTAATATAATATTTCGCGCTCAGGTAAGTTTTAGCATGTTTATTAAAATGATATGGATGACTCGGAAACTGATAAGTATATTCCGGGTGTTAAATAACGTCCACACGCATTGCTTTAATTGCTCGTTGTATACGAATTTAGAAGCATTTAATTCTTTTCTGTTACACAGGATGGATGAAGAAAATTAAATCGATGACAAATTAAAACGAAAAAGGGAATTGTCTAATGCGCGCGTGAAGATATATCGTCAAAAAAAGCACACTAAATCTCAGCAACTGAATTCGTCGATGCAGGATGACCCTAATGTAATATAGAACGAAAAAAAAGTTGGATTTCGTATTATTACGTCGCCTTGTTGAAGTTTTCACTTCTGCCGTGTGGTTTTAAGCACACCCATTTTCTTGTTATGTTCATTGATTTCTTCTATAAAACATTTCGTCTTGAAGTTGTCTCTAATTTATGTATTGCGTAGCACTTTTGATTAGAACCTTTCTACTCTAGGTGTGATTTAGCTACTGTCCTTCACAGTTAAACCCCGTAGGTTCACCATATTCCCACTTGGCTAAAGCACAATTTTAGAGAAGGATGAAAATACGTATTTGCTAATGTAGAACAAGTGAGCATATAGTGATTTTGTTAAGTGGGTTGGTTTGACCGTGACTTTACAAACCAAATGTGTATTTATTATGGATAGTTTTTAGTGCCTGACTAGAAGTGCTTGTAGAACTTTATTCCGTGTTGCTTCCATTTATAAGGATATATGTTCTCCATATGAGTTCTTAATTTGTATGAACGCTCACCGGGGGTATTACACGTAATCTGTTGTTTCTCGTACGTAATTTTTATATACTTCTATAAATGTTGTCTTGCACAGTTTCTTCATTTTATGTAAGTGTTGTAGGTATTCTCTTGCTATATTACGATTTGTGTAATTTACCCATACCAGCTTGTTACCTTGTGTTACACCAGATTTGACTGGATAGAAATTACTTGATTCGTAAGCAAATTTTGCAACGGAAAATCAACCTGTAAGAAGTGTACATAAATTAGAGAACACGGCCAGTTTGACGAAGAACTGCTCATGAACTTAATCCCTTGCTTGAATGAGTCTAGTTCATTTACTTACGTAGTGTTGTAAAGTTTCAAGAAATGTATTTTTTTGAAATATTTCGTGAAATATGTCAACAATCATAGGTTATGTTAATGTTAACCTCACTTCGATATTGTATGCCAATTGTTAAATGTTAATACTACATAAATTTAAGTAATAATGATGAGGCAAATATTGAGGAAAATATCGACAAACAAAAACTCAAAAAACTCCTTACATAAAAAACAACAAACAACAAAAATTGCATTTCTTAAAAATCATTAAATAACCAGTTAGACATAAACAATACAATAAACAATTCTCTAAGAGATATTTATGTATCAGGTACGTGGAATGGGGTTTTAGAGGACGAATTGTGATTAAGAACGAGGCGACCAAGGAGCAGTTCTTCATGAGATTAATCCCCCAGAACCATTTGCGTACGTGGTACATACACGATTTTTTTACACGAGGTAAAACTCAAAACAATCCGTAAAATGTATTTTTAGCGGACAAGTCCGCTAATGTTGCCCTAGCAACTATTTTGCGGACTGAGTTCCCAAAAGACACATTTTGCGGATTGTTTGGAGTTCGCAAAGGCAACATACTCATTTTAGAGAGCGAATAGCGAATGCAAAAAAAATAAAATATCAAAATGAAAGAAAAGCAAAGTATTCAGTTTAAAAAATAAAATCAGACTTCTAGTTAGTCACCGAAACAAAAACAAAAGTTTTAGGATTATATTACTTATGTTTTATGTGTTTGAAAGGCAGGTCATCGAAATTTTTAAGCGCAAAATTCAAAAATATTTTATGAAATATATGATTGACATGAAATTTATGTGAAATATTTTAAATTGAAATATTTCATGTTACATCACTATACCTATGCTTCTTATCATTACATTTTAAATCACGTATTTTTATTAAAAATTTAGTTATTAGCGAATTTTTCACCAAGATAAAATGTGCTAATATAACGCATCTTCTTATTTACGAAGATTGTTCGTATGTAGGTTTTAAAAGACGGTAGAAGGTTTAGGACTTGTGCCAAAAGTAGCTGCAATGGTAAAGCATTTTGGACCATCGTAAAGATGAATACCATCGACTAAAATCAAATAAAATTAAAGAAATATAGATTAAAACATAAAAATATCTAGTAAAACAGAAACTTAAAATTGACACACGGTTAATAAGAAAGATGTTTACAACAACAGACGTAAAACACAAATTTCTTGGCGAAAATCGATAGAAAAAGTATTTGCCATTATACTGCGAACATTAAAACACTGGTGAACGCAAAAATGTTTTCATTTGTGGCGAAGGCACCTTTTTCTTGCAATACTAATTTATTTTTGTGTATCTGTGAAAAAAATTTTTTTACAACATATACCAGGAGCGTTTTGTCTCCTGCGCGACAAAGAGAAGACTCCTCGAAAATTTAGAACGAAAAATTGAAAGACGAAACTACACTTATCAATTATTATGAGTGGTGGTTTGTTATTTTAAATTGCCTACGTATGGAGGTCAATACCATCAATTGAAACAAACATCGTTTCCTGTTCTTTAACAACTAATATATTTAACTGTTAGGAAAGACAATTTGATTATATTTGTTTCTAGTATAGATGCAGATACGCTTTCCAAACTCGTAATACAATAAAATTTCGAAAAAGTGAACAGCTTATATTTTAAATCAGTCTTCAAAATTTATTACTAGCTATTGGTAACACTATTCTATTATACCTTCTACTTTTTCTTATCGACTTTATTAAATTGAACGTGGACGATGTTCGACAGCAGCCATTCCCAGGGCTAAACGAATTACATAAACTGTTTACTTAAAAAACTTGGAAGCACCTGAAATTTTAATATACCGATGTTGTCAACGAGGTCATGTATCAGCCCGTCATTTACTTAATACCCAAAATAAAATTTTGAAAGTTGGAGTATATGTATAAGTGATTGGTGGGTTTATTTGGCTGCACTTAGTTTCTTTTAGCACTACCGGTCTAATCGGAAGTGACGTTCATTTAGAACTTTCAAATACAAACATTTTGTATTTCCGTTCATATTCGGTTTCTACTGAAAATTTACCATCTAGTACAGACTCCGACAATGCCTTGCTGCTGAAGGAGGCATTTTTGAGCCTATGCGATAACATTTTATTTTTTAGTATTGTTAAGAGTATATTTTATATTTTCATTAAAATTCTGTTCTTAGTAAATTTATAGAATAATTTACTAAGAATTAATGTTTAATTAGAATTGTGCTTTTATTTTCCTACTGCGTTGTATACGCAATATAATAAAACTCCCAGAAGTATTTTGAATTTTTATTTGGTAAATATGTATTTACGAAACGTGTGATGCATGCACGTATGCAACTGAAATGCTAATCGTACTTACTGGCACGACCCGCGCGTTGTTGCCGGTATGCATAGTATACATATGTCCTATCCCCAATATGATTTTACACATGCTGTATAACGTGTCTGTAATTGATTTACGCCGCCGTTTGCATTTTAGAAATGTTTACGTTTTACAATTTCCAGCCCACCTTGAATTCAAATTAAATTTGACATTAGAATCCCATGAGTGCAATTTAAAGGATTTCTTAGCTGTGATTTTGAAAATTATCGACAAAAACTAATCAACTTTAACAATATGAATTCGTAATTACAGATTATTAATGCTATTTCCTCATATTGGCAATGTTATAGTTGCACGTAAGCATGTTCATATGATTATAAAATGATGATTTAATAACATAAGCATTTCTAAATTGCAAACGCGTAAGTCAATTACAGACATATATATTTGCCTGTTAAAAATGATGTTATATCGATACTTTATTTCTCCAGGGAAAGCAGATTGACTTGGTCAAAGCAAGAAATATATAAAATTATTTAAGTTAAAGTAACATACTGAGAAATAAAATTCCATTTTACAGATTGACAGAAATATAACATAAAATAGCCCATCCACAGCCAAATCTAGTGTGGAAGAAATGTCACAGTCATGCATCGCGTTAAGATTATTTAAAGTATACTATAATTTCTCTTTGTTCTAATCATGATTATCTTATTTTGACAATAACTACATAGGTACAAATTTATCCGTTGACAGAATGAGCCCACAGATGCTGGTGAATAATTATTAAGTATAAATGATACAAAATCACATCTAACAATGTTATATGAATTATTTAACTCAAGGAGAGGTCCATAAAATTTTTAAAGTAGTCTGTTATAGGAATTGAGAAAGCAACCGGTACATCACGATAATAGGTACCTACTAAAAAAATTGTATTTTAGCCTGAATTTGATACCCACGCTGTTAGTTGATCTTTGAAAATGTAATTGTTCGTCTAATAGTTGATATGCTTGATATTGTTTCAATAATATCATAATGTTCAATAGCTTATAATAATGTTACAAATAATAATAATAAACACAGTGTATCAATTTACATGTGCAAATACATAGAAGGTACAAAAACTTATTGTGATTATAATCATGAAAAATTATTTACAGAAACATTTTACAAGAAACTAGCTTACTTTTGTGCTTTAGAAATAGTTTAAATCCATTTGCGAATAATAACACTTTAGAATTTCCATTCCGCTCTTCCAATCATAGGCATTAGTGTTTTTTTCTAATATTTGTTCATTAATAATGAAACAATATTGACCAAACTTAACAAACACTTGTCATCAGGATTTTAAACATGTACTAATGCATAAAGCAAACAGGAAGCATACATATTATCACCAAATAGAACAACTATTTTTAGTGTGCACAACTTCACTTCTAAGAACAATTAACTTTCCTAAATTCCTTCAAGTTCAATACTGTTATGCCTTAATGTTAAAAAATTATGGATTTTACAATGTAAATAATTAAATACAATAAACATTTTATGGGACCTAGTTAACTATCATCATTTGAGTGATTAGATATGGCGCCAATTCGTTTTATGTGGGTATTACTACTAAATTAATGGAGTTATATTATACTGTAAAGTAAGTAAACTACCGCTTCCGGTCTACCGATTTCTGTTAATTTCTGAAATTCAGATAATCTTAAGAGGGAGGTTATTATACTCTTAAGGGGGTTTACGAAGAGGTGCCGACAAACTGCCGTGAGGTAGGACGTAAGGGGGTGGCGCAATATACGATAATGTAAATTCTGGACTTTACAAGGTTTCGTTAAAACAATAGTGCCGCTTTTATTTACGAAATATCAAAACGAAATTTAAAACACACATTAACAAAGGCTCAATGCATGCTCAACTGGAATTAGTTTTTAAAATAAAGTTTTTGAAACTGTGTTATGATGTTGTAAATTTTGCCAACTTTGAGAGTTAAATGTAGGAGTAAATAATTTGAATTATAAGAAAGTACTGCCAACGAAGCCTTAATTAATTCCTTGTATTCCATTTAATGCAATAGTTGGAGTTAGTATTGTGGGACGCTAATCATGTGCTACAATCGTGTTTCATAATTTTATATGTTTAGTTGACACTACTTACTAGTATAGTGATGATGAAGTCGACCTAGAGATTTTTACGAACGTCCACGTTCTGAAGTATCCTAAAAAGTTTCTAATTAATCCAAAAGTATGTAGAGAACCATTTTATAAAAGAAAATTTTTCGAAATTTTTTTCGAATGTAGGAAAAACAGTGTTTTGCATATTTCGAAAATACATCAATGGCCTAGAAGCAATACCTATGGCGATGGCTCTTTAATACTTAATAACATTTAAATTGAATATAACTAAGTTCATAGCAAGCAATACTTCTTCCTTGTCAAATACTATGAGCGAAATACCTCCTAAGTGCTTGCATTTTTTTAGGGGGTAAACAAATTGTAATTTTTTCCTAGAATTATATTTATTTCATAATAGTAAAACTAAAATTACATTTCTAGAAATGCAGATCTTTAATTATGACATTTGGAAGATTTTTTGTTCATACTGAAAACTTTTGAATTTTTCACTTACGAGGTATTGATTCTAGACCATCAATATTAAGTACAAACGTATTTAAAGTATCATTTGGAAGAATTTTTGTACCCACACTTTCACTCTTATTGAAAACCCGTTAATATTTTTTTAAGGGGGAGTGCTCACTACCTCAATCAGTTTCTTCCAAATCCCGACTTTATTTTTTGAAATAGTTAAGACAATTATTTTTTCGAATTACTTTAAAAAATAAAAGAAATATCATAGCATAGTCCTTTTTCCGAAAATATATGTAGAAAAAAAATAAAAATTGAAATTAGACAAATATCCAAAAATTAACGATACGACACAATAATTTAAAAAATATTCTGACTACGTCTTTGAAGGAGTTGAAAAAATATTTTCTTAATTAAACTTATGATTTGGAAAATGGAATACATTCTACAAGACTAATTGTTGGAGAAATGTTAAAATGAAACATGAAAATGAGTTTCGCCAGACGAGATTTGTTGGAGAAATGTTAAAATGAAACATGAAAATGAGTTTCGCCAGACGAGATTTATCGGTTTTGAGTACTCTAACAGAGGCATAAAGATAAGGGTTTTACGATCCCCATTCATTGGGTGTTTAGAGACCAGATTTTGTGAGTGAGTGAGAAAGAAAATAGACATTGTGCGAAAACAAGGAAGATCTTATAAACTAGAAAGTATTCCACTGAGAATGAAACGTTAGTTGTAAATTTTAATAAACTTAAAGTTTTATTCTTTTATAAATGTATTCGTTACGTTTTGTTGATCAGCAATAGAGATTTTTATTTTTACAGTACTAATAGAAATTACTTTGACGTCCAGGATTAGAAATTCACAAAAGAAAATTACAAGATGTAAGGCAAGATCAAATGGAAATTCCCTCTACATCTAAATGTTCTGAATTATTACATTTTGAAAAAATGTGGTGTGGCCACCACACGACTTCTTATATGCATTAGCGTTTCAAATTATACGAAATTGTTGTAAATAGTTTTATCTTAAAAAAATAACCAGGATTTTAAGATTTTTTTTATATATAAATTATTCAAAATCCTATTATAATAAATCTCTACAGAATACATACTTTGCGAGATATTCGAAAAAAGTGCTACTCGCTAATAGTAAAAATGTTACTTCTGGTCCGACTTTAGACATTTCAGGTATACAAAAAATATTGCACATCCAGCTCTAAATACTTTTGTAGTCTTAATAAATATATATAGAATGCATAATTTAAGATATATGTATTTGCAAAAAATGGCTATTCGATAAGAGTAAAAGTGTTACTTCAGGTCCGAATTTTGAATTTTTTTTTATACAAAAGGAATCAAAATTAAATTCTAAATACTTTTGTACTCATAGCGTACCTGTCTAAACAGCATGACTTGCGAAATATTGACAAAAAACTGATTTTCGATAAGAGTAAAAGACCTACTTCTGGCAGGAATTTCAAAAAACGTACATAATAAAATTCTTCTCAAATTCAATATTGAGTACATATGAATTCTTTATAAATTTGTTTAAACTTAGTAGTTGGCGAAATATTGGCAAAATTCGATTTTTTCACTGAAGTAAACTACTATACTTCCGGTCAGCCGATTGATTAGGTGCGCCTCTTTGAAATCGGAGTTTCTACAATCTGGGAACACAGCCTTAAATATAATGTATTCTATATAAATTTAAAATGATTTATAGTATTTAGGGTTGCATTTAGAAAAAAATTATATACAAACATTCTTTGCAAATGTAACTATCCCTTACTAAAGTATTCGTTACTCACTAAGATTAGAAGTAAGGAATACTGGTTTCAAATGATATTCGTTACTTTTTCAAACAGTGCTTTCATAATATATAACTTTTAGAATACATTCTTGTCTCAAATATTTTATTAAAAAATGAGGTGTGGCCACCACACGACTTTCTTATACGTATGAAAGTGTTACTTCCGGTCCGAATTTTGAAATTTCATTTATACAAAAAATATTCCATATCTAACTCTAAATACTTTTGTACTCTTGATAAATATATATAGAATGCATAACTTACGACATATTTGCAAAAAATCGCTATTTGATAAGAGTAAAAGTACCGTATTTGTCTTAAAAGCATGACTTGCGAGATATTCGCAAAAAACTGATTTTCGATAAGAGTAAAAGACCTACTTCCGGTTGGAATTTCGAAAAACTTTTTTAAGACAATTTGTTTCAAACTTAATTCTAAGTACATATGAATTCTTTATAAATTTGTTTAAACTTAGTAATTGACGAAATATTTGCAAATTTCGATTTTTTCACTGAAGTAAACTACTACTTCCGGTCTGCCGATTTTGCTCAAAATCTAATCAGTTCTCAAGAGGCGGATTATACACGTAAATACAAAATTTGGAATTGATATCTACAGCGGTTTGACCGCTATCGTGGTCAGAGAGAGAGAGAGAGAGAGAGAGAGAGAGAGAGAGAGAGAGAGAGAGAGAGAGAGACATTTTTTAAAAACCACTTTTTTGGTATCAGGGGACCTCAAAACGTGGACATCTGCAAAAATCTCGAGGTCGAAAATTTTCATCATCACAATACTTCCTTATACTACGTATAAGAAAGTAAAAATATAATTTAGAGTAAATAACTTTGTACAAAATATTTGAATTTAACCAATTATTAGTATTATTTGTATTTGCGTAGGTCGATTTCATTATAAAAGTTTTGTTTGAACTTATTTTATTGATGCAAAGTAAATAAATTTTGTGCCATGTACTACATTTTACATTTATTTGTGTGATTTAATATTGGAGTCCGTGATTTTTATGGTTTTATGATAGAATATCTCGCCTATCGTAAATAAAATGGGGACTCCTTAAGAAATACTTTGGCATTTTGCTTTCAATTTTGAGTTGGAACGTTTTGTGTGATACTTTTAACGAATTTTATTTATTTAACGTAATATACAGGGTTTTCGGAAAAATGTGGGAAATCTCTTGGATGCAGATAGAACATGAAAAACTAAGATTACAAGTTCCTATAAAAATTTTTCATACAGGCCCTTCCTACGGAGATATGCGTCCCTGAAGGACGTCGCTGGTAATCGGTTTTTATTAAATTTCTTTTAAAGTAATTAATATAAATATAAACGCAGTGGTGTCTCCGGAGGCACCTTAACGGAATTATTGAAAAACATCACAAGAGGGTTCAACATGGGCTCAATTCAATGTGTCAACGATGTGATGACAAGTTCTAAAATGCCGGATATTTTATTTATTTCGTACCATAGTAACGTTTACAACAGCAATAGTTTTTTTGGGGCTGATAAAAACTAAAACGCACATTTTTTGCAAACTTTTTCTCATAAACGGTTTATTTTAACGACAATAAGCAAGAGTACCTATCCAGTTTAATATTTTTAAAGTCTTTATTATACAGGGTGTTAAAAATGTAGGCATTAAGTTGTAAAGATTAGCCCGCCCCTGGTAAACTACAAAAGCTCAATATGTTTCAAGGACACTATTTTAAGAGGTCCTTACTAGTGTCCATAACATTAAATTTTTATTAAATTATATTGATTACTTTCAAAGAAATTCAATAAAAACCGACTTCCAGCGGCGTTCTTCAGGGACGCATATCTCCGTAGGAGGGCCTGTAGGAAATTTCTTTATAGAAACTTGTCTTCTTATTTGTTCATGTTCTATCTGTATCCAAGAGATTTCCCACATTTTCCCGGACACACTGTATACTAAAATTAGTATGTAAGTGAACATTTTGTTTGTGCTATATATTAACTATACATATTCTATTGTAGTGGATAACCGATAATATTAGATTATTATGAAATTGCAGGATAAAGCGAAAGCCGAGTTACTGGTAAAACCATTGCCTGAAAAGTGGAATACATAATTATAAATCCCTTAGAAATTGCACAAAACATGACATTGAAAACGAGAAGAAACCATTCCTCAATAACAAATTTAAAGCGGCCAATACGAAAAGTATATGAAAAATACTTAAGTCCCTTAATATAACTAGCTCTATCAAAAATAAAATACCCGATAACCTGTCGAATGTTGAAAAAATTAATAATTTCTTTCTAGATTCACCCATTATAAACATAATTTTCAGTATTACTTTCGTTTTGACTTAATTGATGAGGTATGTTCTTAACTCGAATATTCTTCCTGATTATCAATCGGGATTTCGCCCGGGATTCAGCTGTGAAACAGCCCTTCTCGACGTGACGGATTCAATAATTGAGTACATACTTATTCTACTTGACTTTAAAAGCCTTCGATACTGTTAGTCATGATATTCTCTTATCAATTCTACATTTCATCGGACTGGATGAACCGGCAATTAAGTTCTTAAGGGGCCTCACGCAACGACAAAACTAACGACTTAAAAAGGTTTCGTTAAAATCATCGTACAGCTTTCAGTAATGAAATATCAAAATGAAATTCATAACACAAATAAATAAAGGTTCAATGCAGGCTTGACTGAAATTAGTTTTTAAAATAAAGTTTCTGAAACTGTGTTATGATGTTGTAAATTTGGCGAACTTCAGGGGTAAAATGTAGTTCTAAATAATTTTAATTATAAAAAAATACTCCCATCGAAGCCTTCATTAATTCTTTGTATTCAATTTAATGCAAAAAAATTATAAGAAAAACAAAAATTTCTGCTAGATATTTGATTTTAACGAATGCCTTACAGCGGCCGAATTTGCGCTAGGGACGTGGCGCCTCTAACGATTTGTGCGGCCGCAAGCGTAAGTAGCCGTTTTCTGTATTCAGGATATTTTAAGCCCATGTATTTTACTACATTTTATGTTATCGGTTTGTTATTCCCACACGCTAAAAAGTATATTTTTAAATTAAGAAAAAAAAACTCTCAAAAAATTATATTCATACGAAATATAAATTGCTTGAAACGATTATATTGGCTCACTTGAATGCAATTTTTCTCAAACTAAAACTAAATTTACTTTCTTATATACAAAACAGAGAAGTCTTGATTTCAAACAGATTTACTCGACTCAAAATAATACTTTTTAGCGTGCATGTTTATATAATTATTGATTTTTTTATTACAAAATAATATTTATTTAAGTAGTAACTACAAATAAAAATAAGGTGTGGGCACCACACGACTATCTTATACCTAAGTGCATTGCGAATTTTCGTCATTAGAATACTTTCTTATACTTCGCATAAGAAAGGAAAGTCATTCTTTATTTCACGGGCCAGTTTAAAACATAAGCAAGGAACGAGACTTTGTACAGGTGTATCTTTCAAAATTGTATCTACGATCGTACGCTTTTTTACTTGAAGTTTCTTAAAATTTATTTATTTTGATGAATTTATTGCACTAGTGCCATAAAAGTTAACTTTTTACACGAAAACCAGTTCTTCAAAATAATTGTTTTTCATATAAGTGAGCTGTCAAATAATTTTTGGGGTTTAAGGCCGCAGTTTGCAATACACGGCGCGGAGTGAGGCAAAAGAGACCGAGAATGTTACAGCTCGCGTGCACCGAACATGTTACGTATTTGCTAAAAATTTGTAATAAAAACATGAATAAATTGAAAATATTGGGGTTAATTATGACAGATGGAAGTTAGGTATATTACGTGTAAAATTTATATATTCGATGAAAGTTATTTTTTTCAGTGACATCAGTCAAAAAAAGTAACAGCTTTTTGCACGATCATAGAGTATAGTATATTATGCAACGAGCTTATATATCATCATCACTTATTTTGCACTCTTATTCTCTTCTCCTTTTGGGTAGCCAATATGGACTCAGGTTTTCTTACATCCATATTTCTTTGTGTACGACTGTCTACTAACTCTGGTAATATATAGTCATTATAAAATTGAACCAATTTTTGTTCCATGGCTTTTGACCAAAAAATATCATCTTTAAATAGAGTTTGAATCTTAAGTCCATATGGCCAAAACACATTATTTTCGATTGGTTATGTGCAGCTGTCCTTGAATTTGGTAGTGTCAGTTGTGTGTTATGTTAACATCCCCATTTGGTTTCCAAAACGTGATCATCTTTGATTGGATAGCATCTTCTGGTGACATATTTCGAGCTGACCATGGACATTTGATTTCTAAAATTCCTTCTTGCCCAATTAAGCCGTCCGGTGTTGCCGATAGGAAAGAATATTTAGAATCGATAAACATTCCACATACATCAATTTGTTTTCCAATCTTACCGGCAGCTTACGATCTGGCTATATTTTCGTTTTACTTCCCGTAATTCAAACTTTGGGCAATTATATTTTTTGGATATAGCAAACTCTCTACCAATCTCTTACAATTTGTATAAGGACGCCGTTTGAATACTTCCCCGAATTTAGAGGCAGTTAAGCGTTTTCTTCGTTCAACATATCACAATTCGGAGTCTGTTTGGCTCTTGTTTCTGCCTCTAATATAATCCCTTCTTCTTCTGGCAAATGTAATGCTGTAAGAAAGGATTCCTTCGCAGTGTCAAATTCTGTTTCTGTCATATCGGGTCTTTGACACTGAGCTCCATAATTTTTGTCTTCGCCGAATAATTTCTAACTTGCGTTCGCTTTTGACTCTTTTCTTAGCTGCTTTTTTTCTTGCCTAAACTTATTTCGCATTTCTAAGCGTTTGGTAAAATTTCCTGGGCTTCCACCCTTTATATACTTTCTAACTGAGTATATGGATCTCTTGGTGTTGTAGGAAACTACCGCTGCCGAACATCTGGACTGATAGGAACGTCTTTGCGTATAATTAATTCTTTTTCCTCCAAATAAACTTAGCAATTACAGAGTTAAAACATTCCACTGCTTTGTTGTTAACATTATATATCAAACTATTTGCGTGTCTTACAATATGCTCTGTAGCTAAACGTAATTGTTCATATAATTCTAAAAGTTTAAGAAAATAATGTCATAATTTTACATTATTAGTAAAAATAACAAACTTGCGTGTCTTATGAAGGCTGGCCATCGTAGTTCCCTCTGGACAAAAAATTTCATTGCAGAAGTATTGTAAAGAAACACAATTCTGATGTTTATCAAGTACATGACTAATAATATTTCTAATATCTCTATGCAAGCTCGAAATTTTTTGTTAGGGAAACATCTTCTTTTTTTCTATATTATATGGCTTTCACAACAGCCCATCTTAATCGATGTCCATTTGCCTACAAGTATCGACAACTATTATATAAATTTCAATACGTGGGTAGGTCTAACTTGCCTGAATTTTCTTTCTGATGACAATAGGTCCATTTTTTTGGATCTTTGCACATCTCATCTATCTTCCTTGAATAGTTACGAAGTAGATGGTTGCGGCATTCGATTTTCTTTACTACTATATTGTAAATCGAATACGTATTGTTCTCTAAAATCTTTTTATAGCAACTGCTATCTCCATCAGCAATCATTTTTTCATAAATTAAGCCATACATTTCGATGCTTTTCGAAAAAACCCTCAACAATAGTATCAGCCTCCATACTGCTTGACGACCCTGACCAGTTCCTGTAGCAAGTGTGTTCTTCTACAATAACATTTATGGTTTGAGTCCTGCTACATAGTGTAAAATATTTATTCCTAACACCAAGGAAAAGAGCTTTTCTGTAAAGTTGGAATGTTATTCAAATTTTTTTATTGACAGTTTTTGCTAAATTTATATGTACTAATGAGTAGTGAATATTAGCCGACTCTAGATCCACCCGAGGTCAGGCTCCAAAATCGCGAGAAATTACCCCCTCCACTTTTGTAGTTCCGAACGTGGACACTGAGGTTTTAGAGATGACGCTGAGGTCGGCACGCCAATTCAAAATTAAGTTAATGAACAGAGTGTCTCAAAATGTCCTTGAAACTTTGCAAAATAAGACGCCACGTGTGTGTTTTCAGTCTGCTCGCGCGGTAGTAATGGCCATGATAACTTAAGATTGCACGCGCCTATTTTTGGTCAAAACAAGACGTAATGTGATGAGTGCGCCCTTTTTGTATGCTTTGATACGTCTTCCTACGTTGACAAATTCACCCTGGTAGATTAATGATCCCGAGGATTTCCATTTCTTGTGGTAAAAATTATAGGCTCATTTAAAAATGGGTTTTATCTTCTGAAAGCTTGCTTGATTTATGTCCGTCGACGATTTTTAGGTTCTTAGAGTTCTTGAGAGCATCCTTCACCTGGCCTTCACAAATTAGGGAAATATTTAAGGTTTGAAAAATCTCACCAACAATCACAACAGCTGCTGCAAGCTGATCGGCTTTAGTACCAGAATTATCTTCCGGAACATTAAAAATTAAAAGATTAGTTTTCCTTCTCTCTCTCTCTCCGCAACCTCAAGTATTACTTTCTCAGCCTGGAACACTTCAGAACCTTGCTTAGTGGGTTTTTGCATAGTACCCATTCTAATCTGTCGTATTTCCCTTTGTAGCGTATCTACTGTTGCGGTTAACTCATGGAGGTTCTTCAGTTGCAGCTTGAAGTCCGAGCAATTGGGGCAATAGAATGTTATTTTGCGAAATTCCAATATCCAATATGGCGACTGCATATCTGACAGATATAAAAATTAATCAAATCTGACAGTTCTCTGCAATTTACTAGTAAGTAGTTAGAATATGTGCTTTTTTGAAAGTATAAACGGAAAAAATGAGGGATAGTGACAGTGAAATGTAAAATTTGACTCCACCAGAAATTATGGAACAAGCCTTAGTAGCCACGAACAATTTATTACCAGCTAAATTCGCAAAGATGTACGGAAAAATTTACGCTCAATTTATGAAATGGAATGTTCAAAAAATAATGTTTTATTATGGGGTCGTAGAAAAAATAGTGTATGCAACTCGCATTTAATGGATATTAAGACACTCGTAATTTTCTTACTCGTGTCTTAATAGCTATCATTGCTCAATGCATAATATACTATTTTATGTAGAATTGTTTTTTCGTTACATTAGAAATTATGTTTGCCAAAAATTTTGATACGTTGTAAAACGGACTTGGAATACAATACAATAGGCCTAAGAGGTGTATTTTCTTTATGTAATTTGGGTAAGCCGTATATTTTTGGCGGTTGTGCGTTATTTAATTTTAGTGAAGCTGCTGTCTTGGGCGAACTTAAGTGTTTGGTTGCTCATTTTTTAATTAAGTCATTATATTAGCTCTTTGAAATCAAAGTGTTGGGTCGTTGCTAAATTTGGAGTATATGTGTTCATCGTTCAGTAACTCCTTCATCTTCTGTTGAATGTTCTATTAATGCAAAGAGAAACAATTCTGTAAACGAGAGAAACGAAGTAGCTTGTCAAAAATCTACTTTCCAGTTTTAAATAATCCGCAATGACACACCCTGTGTCTCTCACCATCCTATTTTTGCCGGAGTATCTCTCATAATAAACAAAAAAACAAAAATAATAACATTAAACTTTGACAATGTCAAAGTCATAGTAATGTTTTTAGGTAAGGTTTTCAGGAGCATTTTACTATATTTCTTCGTATTCTTTTGAAAATATGTTATTTTTTTTAGATGCATTGACAATACAGTCTTTTTTTATATGTATTTCTATATTTACACAAACTGAGGAAGACAATTTTAAGAATATATTGTCGAAACTTTTTACACAATCATTTTTATTATTATTATCATATCTTAACTAATTGTTAATTCATGTGTTAAATAAAACAGACCGCTAAACCAAGAAATACGTCGCTAAATCACTATATATATATATATATATATATATATATATATGAAACGCAACAATCAGCTTGCTAAATCTTTATAGTTTCCAAGAAATGGAATTTTTAATGCGCCGTTCATTTCAAGCGAGGGTGTAATAATGCACAGATCTCTGCACCGGGACTTATTACAAGACACTGGTTGGAAGTGTTGGAACGAAGCGTACTCAATACGAACCTGGCCTGCGAAAAGACATCCCTACTCTCATTATTTTATTTTATTTGCAAACTATCCCCCCGCACGTCCTACCTCACCGCAGTAACTAGACAGCTCTGCGTAAGCCCCCTTAAAGAGCTACCTTTCGAATAGATCACAAGCTGTGAAAGTTGAAAATAATATATCGACCAATATTCAACTGACCTCAGGTATTCCTCAGGGATCAAGTCTTAGTCCACTACTATTCTCAATATATACCAGTAGTTTATTTAACAAAGTAAAGACTTGAGATCTTCAAATGTATGCGGATGATGCCCCAACTGTTTCACTTTTTCAGTCCCTTACTATTCCATGAATCTTTGCAATTAATCCAGAGAGATCTGGATCACATTAATACAGCTTGTACTAAACACAATTTAATTTTAAACCCCTGCAAATCGATCGCGATGTTATTTGGCAGATCGGGACCGGTGAAACAGTGGACTGAACGGGTTCGGTTGCAGGTGGGTGGTGCATATTGCGATCGCTGAGGATGCCAGGAGCTCGGGTCTGTTTCTATGTAACTCATTCAGATTTAGAAAGCAAATAAATACTAATATACAGAAAGGATATTCGAGCTTGAAGCTGCTTCACCCTTACAAGGGATATTGAATTCGAAAGCAACGGATAGTTACAAGTACTGAAAAGTAACCGAATCCAACATCACAACATTCTACAGTGATTCATCAAAAATTTGCCAAACAAAAGGACGAAAGTAATTAACACCTGTATAAAGAATTCGAACAGCACATATCTATAACAAAGTAGTGTGGTGCCCAGATCCCATTTTAAATATTGTAGTTTTACCTACTCTTAATTAAACAGCGAGTTGATTGCAAGTGTCGCATTAATGAACGTAAACAACAAATAAACCGGTCCTTGAATAATAAAATATTCATATTTTTTATTGTAATAAGAACAAAATAAATCATATTAAAATATATTCAAACAAGTTTAGTTTTAGTCCACTTACAGCACAAATAATAAAAGTATATATTAAAAAGCGTAATATCACTGACTCAATTCATATGAAGGTAAAATTTAGTAAAAAGTAATAGCTAGCTAAAATATTAAATATTCTATGATACATTACATTATAAAATTATAACAACAATGTCTCTATAATATAGATAATGTAGATTTTTTGCTTGACATTCTTGGGTATATACATTCATACCTACAAAAGAAGCAGGAAACTACCTTCAATAGACAAAAATATTACAAACTATGTAATTTAATTTTCTACTTTATTTACATATCAAAAAACACGTGAACACGTTTGTCCACATGTAGTATTGTTATTATTATCCTTGATAAATGAAAGGGATATAATTTACATTTACTTTGTAATTAATATATTGCTTCATTCTTTTAAGCATTAATAATTATTAAAATGTTAATAAGATGTCTTTTATTTAATTAATATAATTTTCCACTACAGTTACCGATGTAATTATTGAATAGTAGTGGAAGAATTATTTTAAAAAGTTGATCCTA
Source organism: Amphimallon solstitiale (assembly GCA_963170755.1). NCBI lineage: Eukaryota > Metazoa > Arthropoda > Insecta > Coleoptera > Scarabaeidae > Amphimallon > Amphimallon solstitiale. The sequence continues at coordinate 89,075 of CAUJHA010000172.1, forward strand.
TGTAAAGTTAGAATTCAAATACATATGTTTTCAATTACAATAAAGAAATATATTGATATGAATATAAGTATTAGTAATTTTACTAATTGCCTGAGATTTGGCATTACACAATACTTAGTGCATTACCAACCACTATTGTTTTACACTATGAACATCTATGGATTTGACATTCTTAAGGTAATACTGCACGTATTGTTTTGATCTCCACATATTATTTGAATTAACACCACACTTTCATGTTTAATTTACACAATTCTATATTATATAGGTATATTTTACACACAGACAGTATTATTTGTGCTGATATTAATTGTTCGTCTAAGGTAAACCTAGATCTTCTGACTAGCCCACATAAATAGTATACGACAGCTATACTCCTAATTTTTACATTGCTCTTTTAATTGTACAATTTGTGTCAATATGTTTTATGTAGTGGAATTAAATGGATGTCTATGACCTTTTAATAAAACTGCATAGATAGCAACGGCTGCTCTATGCTTAATTGTTCACTGATTGCTTTTAATACATTCCTGTATTAAATGCATCTTTTCAAATTATGTTGTATTATACAGAGTATTCCATAAACAGGCTCAAAGTTTAAGGTTTTCAACTTATTACCATTTTTCTCAAAAAAATAAACGTTTTTATAAAATTATATTTTTCGAAAACGACGTAATAGATGGATACAACTTTTGGTAGCGTTGTTCATAATAAACGGTCCTTATACAACTATGTTTTATTTTTTTTGCAATTACTAACTGAACTTGCAGAAAATTGGATTGAAGTTACACGACACACTTTTGTCTAAAAGTGATTTTTTTCAAATGAAACACATGTATAAACGATTCATTTTGGAATTGCTTAATAAATTTCACACTAAAAACATGTAAGATGTTATTATTTTAAAGGTGACCATTTACTGAGCTGTTGTCGTTTTTTATATAATTTTTCCAACTTTGTGTAGTGAGCCATGATAATTTCTGCGACATAGAGAATTAAATGGATGACACTTAACAAGTCGCTTCTCAATTGACAATCATGATGTTATAATAAATTGTTCTAAAAATGAGTTTAGAGATATATTTTTTGGATGTATTGGAAAAATGACAAAAAAATATATCTTATTTACAATGTACACTCTATACTAGTAAAGTAATTCAAAAAATATGTAAAATATGGCGCAATAAACAAATTTTAAAACCAAACAAATTAAAACTTGATTGTAGTAGGTGTAAAAGTAGGAACTGTTACGTAAATGGATGAGTAATTAGTGGAAGAGAAATTACAAAATAACAATTAATATGTAAAATTTAAAAGTGTTCAAATTAATTTATTTTTTTGAACACACTTCCGAAATGATAAATCAATATTAATAAGGCGTTGAGTACTAAATAATTGGCGAATATTCTTCATGTGCAGACGCAAGATATTTTTGTGTATTGCGTCATCTAAAAAGAAAAATCTTTCTTATCTGCTTTCAACATTTCATGCATTGTTGAATATTTTTGCTGTTTACTACTTTGCTCATTACTTTGTGGACAAACTTTGTTATATTCTTTACTCAAGGAAACAGCAATATGAACCCATTACGTATATATTTTAAACCATTTATTTAAAGTATTACATTCCTTTTGTTCTAAAATGGCATGCTCACCAGATATAAGTGAAGATGGAAAAAGAAATGAAACGTTTTATAAAGATCTCGAAAGTCTTCACATGGACATAGGCAAGGGAGAGGTTAGGAATGCAAATCTAATTGTTATTAATAAAGAATAATATTACTTTTATTGTTTCCCCCCTTAAACAATGACAGTTGTACTTTACAGATGCACATAAACATACTTTTATAAAAGGCATTATTACACGTGTTGTACGTTACTATCAATTACGTCAATGCTGGTATATAATTTTAATGTGCTTTTTCCATTTAATTTGTGTCGATATTCACTAGGTATATACAACAAAGATTTATATTGGGACAGTCACGTATATGTATAAAATTGCTTATCTATGATTTACGCACATAGGCATACATAATGCAAAATCCATGTTAATGACTGCATTATATCTTTTATGTTTATAATTAATCACATATACCTCATGTCTCGTTCAAATCATTATTGATTCCAACTAAAATAGATATGTTTCGAACATGTACTCTGTACGTATTGGTGGTATAGCTGGTACAGATGTTTATTAAATATGAAAATAATTATTCATCCTATCTTGTAAGTGTAGTGACTGTCAATACGTATCAAAAAATCAATAATAAATTACAATAAATACATTTTCACATTATTCAACTAATATATTTGAATGAGAATATAGTTATTTTATATAGGCTGTCCCAGTTAAGACTTTCGGATCATATATCTCCATTATTATTGAACGATTTTTTTTGAAATTTAAAATGTAGATACTTTATTGAATGAGGATTTTGTTCTTTGAAATTAGTGAAAGTTAAAAAATGTAATTTTCACTCGTCATTCTTTTTCTCCAAATTCCACGAAAATATCTTTAGATGGTTAAGCACCAAAAATCAAGCGTCTACAGAAAAAATGAAGTAAAACAAAATTTTGGTTACAGAGAAAAATCAAATTATGTGGCTAAAAATGTAATTTAATTATTAAGACAATTACTGAATAGAGAACTTTTAGAACAACTGATTAACGTTGTCGGGATATAATTTGTACATCCCTCATAATTTTCGAAAAAGGCAAATGTCATTCTTGACAGTTTAGTAAAAAGTGTTAATTTCGATTTTTTATTTTCCCTTTCCAATAAAAATGGCTGAATTGTATATGTATCTCAAAAATGAAATCATTTTCGCTTATGGTGAATGTCACATGGACTTAAACGAAACCGTAAGAGTTCATGTCGAACGTCACCCGAACGAAGGCCTTTCAAAATTTAAAGTCAAAAGAATAATAAATTTATTTGAAGACACAGCAAGTGTCCGCGAATTAAAGCGTTTAAGGGAAAAGCCAGTCACTGGGAATCATGAAATAGTGGGTGCTGTAGAGGAAGTATTCGAACAAAATCCAACAAGAAGTGTACGAAATATTTCTCAAGTTTTGGACGTGCAGGTTTCAAGAAGTTCCATCCATAGAATGAATATTAAAATCAAAAAAACATCATCCTTTTAAAATTTCTTTGAACCAAGAGTTGACATGATTAATAGATTAAATTTTTGTTACTTCATGCTGCAAACCATTGAAAATGATCCTGATTTTATCAGGAGGATGCTTTTCTCCGATGAATCAACGTTTAAAAGCAATACAGTAAAAGTTCCTTATTCGCGGGGGATACGTTGCGTAAATATGCCGTGAATACAGAAACCGCGAATGCGGAATAGCAATTTATATACGATTAAAGGGGATGCGTTCCAGAATTACAAAGTAATAACAAAATATGTACATATCTTAATTTTATGTATATATGTATAAGTACATAGTTAAATGAAAGAATTTTTAATAATACATATTAATTACATATTATCAGGTTTAAACAGAGGTTTAAAGAATTTAGTAATTTTTTCTTGCTTTGCCGCTTTTAAAAGTTGTTTTAATTCAGACTGGTATCCTGCTGTGGCATTAAGAATTTGTCTTTTAAAAATAAGGCTTCTCTCCATAGACGGATCAACATTTATGAAGAAATCGCAAAGCTCATTTGCCATCTTTAAACCTTCACGCAGAGTTTTCACGTTTAATGTGGTCTTCTCAGTGCTTGTTGATGCTTCCTCGTCTTCAATGGGATGGAGATTAAGCATCTCCTCCAAGTCGGTTTCAGTTAGATCTTCATCTTGTGATTCAAGCAACTCTTGAATGTCACCTGATTCTATTTGTTCAAAGCCATCTCGTCCTATGTTGTTCGCAACTTGAGCAATATCTTTAGCTAAAGTTTGGATGTGCACGGATTCTTCGTCATCACCTACAGTTAGATCAGGCCATAGTTTCTTCCAGCATGATTTCAATGTGCACGGTTTCAATTCTTGTAGCGACTCTTTTATGTTAACAATGCACATTGCTATGTCAAATTTCTTCCAGCATTGCATAACATTCATATCTGGATCACATTCCATGGTATCCAGTATGATTTTAAAAGTTCTTCTAATGTAATAGAGCTTAAAGGCTTGGATTATACCTTGATCCATAGGTTGGAGCAAAGCCGTCGTGTTAGGAGGTAAAAATACTACCTTTATATTAGGGTGCATAGCTTCAAGCTCACAAGGATGACCTGGAGCATTGTCCAAAACTAAAACTGCCTTGAAGTCTAAATTATTCTTCTTTAAATAAGTTTCCACTTCAGGCACAAAACAGTTCTGGAACCAGTCACAGAAAATAACACTTGTCACCCACGCCTTCTTGTTTGAACGCCAAAATACTGGCAGGCTGTCCTTATTTTTATTTTTTAAAGCACGAGGATTTAATGATCTGTAAAGCATTAAGGGTTTAATTAAGCAATTTCCTGACGCATTAGAACAGAGAAGCAGTGTAACTCTATCTTTTGCTGCCTTAAAACCAGATGCGGACTTTTCATTTTTAGATATGTAAGTTTTGTTTGGCATTCTTTTCCAAAACAAGGCAGTTTCGTCAGCATTAAACACTTGCTCAGGTCTGTAACCACCATCAGTAATTAACTTTAAGAATTCTCCTGGATATATTGTTGCTGCTGCAACGTCTGCCGATGCAGCTTCTCCAACAATTTTGATGTTATGTAATAATTGTCGCATCTTGAATTTATTGAACCAGCCTTCCGATGCATGAAATTTTCCATCCGTAGGTTCATCACCAGGTTCTTTAAAATGAGCGTAAAGACGCTTTGCCTTCTCACGGATTAAAGGACCACTTAGGGGCACTCTTTTCTGATTACGGTCTTCGATCCATAATGATAATGCAACTTCCATTTTTTCAATTGCTTGGTCTCGAACAATTTTTGATGATAGTGAAGTTGAAGCTGCAGAATTCCGTATTTTTTCTTCAGATTTCTTGATAGATCGCACAGTTGATTCATTAACATTAAAAGACCGTGATATGGATGCAAAAGACTGGGGTGCTGTGATCGGAGAGCATGTAATAGGGCTTCACGTTTGATTGAAATTTGAATGGCGCCATGTACCTATTATTTTTACAAAATGAATTTCACAATTTAATTGGATATCTACCACGTATACTTCGAGATGAAATGGTCTTTATGCAAGATGGAGCGCCGCCACATTTCGCCAGACCAGCCCGTGCTCATTTAGATACAACTTTTGGACCTCGATGGGTAGGAAGAGAAGGCCCAATACCTTGGCCGGCCCGATCACCAGAACTCACCCCATGTGACTACTTCCTGTGGGGATACGTCAAAACAAAAGTTTATTCAACACCGCCTACAACTCCTGAAGATTTGCAGAACAGAATCCGAGAAGCATTTGCATCAATAAATGCTAACATGATGCGAAACGTAATTGATGATTTTAGGATTCGTTTAGAGAGATGTATTCAAGCGGATGGTGGTACATTCGAACACCTACTATGACATTTTCGTCTGATTTTTGTTTTAGTGTTCTCGTTTTTTGGTCGTTCTTTGTTATCAACTTTTGTTATGAAATTGACTACTTTCAGACCTGAAATTCAAAGTTTTAATGCTCTTGTTGCCCCGAAAGCCCTACTTAACCTTTATTGGCAGTTTAGTGGAGTATCTAAGGGTGTTCTGTGAGTTTAATTGTTTGCACACTGTAAAGACATTAACAATAAGATTCACTGAAAACGGGAAAGTCTGAAACCAGTATCTTGCTTTTAATAAAGTATGATGCCTTTAACTCGCCTGAATATACAATAACAGGAAATAAAAGCTAGTTGAATTCACGTTTTAAAGACTATGGTTGCTTCAGTATAGCGCAACGGCTCTTCACTTAATGAATTGTCTATATTCTAAATTTTATAAAAATTCGTTCAATAATAATGGAGATATATGACTCGAAAGTCTTAACTGGGACACCCGGTATGTATAATGCAAGTACGTACTATTAAATAATGTCTTAATAGCGTCTAAATTTAACATGTGCATGGTGAAGCAAATTCTGGCCTCGAACGAAAAACGAAAAATCCGGATTATTTTAGATATTTCATATCGATCTGTAAATATATCTAGATGTTTGAAAAAGCCTTTTATCCACTTTTTTCTATATTACAATCTATTGCATTTTTGCTATATTACATTAGCATTCGCTATTTTATTGATAAGATAGCATCGAAAGCTGCTGATAATTTTAAATATATCTGCGTTTTTAACATAATTGCTATTATATTTTAATATGAAATAAATATGGGGCACTTTTCATTCAAAATTATTACTAACAAAACAATAACTAGAGCGTGATCATCACAAGACGTCTATTGAAGAAACATTTTGTAAATCAAAGACCAAAAAAACCAGAAAGTCTTTTCGGATACCCATAAAAGTACAAAACTTGCGCATTTAAGTATAAATATCAATTTGTTAAATATTAATAATTTGTTGTGCTACTTTTACCTATTATAAATTAACTAACAGACAGAAATGGAGTATTATTTATATACTGAACATGCTTCTATAATTTCGATCAAACTCAGGTAAACTACACGCTCCAGTAAAAGATATCACTTTTAAGAAGAAATATTTATTTTATATTCTTAACTTAAACTACTCATATTTCTGCATTAAATACACACGTCACCCCAATATTAAAGAGAAAAGCAATTATAAAAAAATTACATAACACACAGTGATAAAAAATATGAAAGAACATCAGCACCTGTAATATAGTCCTCAGTCCTCATGGCAAATTTTGTAAATAAAACATTATGATGTTTTCAAATATTCTATTCTATTCATCATAGATGTGAATGTTTTTGAGACATAATATGAAATAATACATATTACACCCTACTATCCATTATAATGTTACTACCCTGTTTTTACTAGAGATAATTTATGATTCCCAGTAATCGTATAAAGAATGTTTGAAACCATTTCAGATCATCACCTTACAGAATTGAAAAATATTTTTGTGCAGCCTACATATATTACAGGAAATGTCTGTTACGCATCGAATAGTTAATTGTTTCAATGTATACTATTACATTTCTTACGTACTAAAATACGTAAAACCTGTACAATTAAAGCGGGTATTACCTCTTGAAATAGGTGCCTACCAATCATGGTAATTTGTCTATTCTTGTTTTGGTTGTAATTTCATTGTCATGCAATGAACGTGAATTTCATGTTGTTTTGAATATAAATAGGTTAATTTATATTATTAAAATTTCACAGACACTTTTAAATTTGCGAACATTTCCTAATTATAATATGTATACCTATAATATTAATGAACTTACGTTATTATTTGAAGACATTGTATATTAATCCACGTTTCTTATGTCACTTGTAATATGAGTAATAAATTAAAATAAATTCATATTTTACACCCACTAGAATGTTTTAGGAATAATGTAAATAAAAATAAAAAACATATTTACATTAAATTAATTAGTTATAAAAAGAAACGCAACCACGCAACTGGAACAGTGAAAATGGAATGTTTTGTATTTCGAGTTTTATTGTGATAATAATTTACTTTGCCCCTCTCCATTTAATTTGGTTCAGCTACCAAAGCTATCCGTTTTCGGCTTCTTTTTCCCCGTTTATTAACTATTATTGCTTTGTTTCACCTGAACTTAGCTCTTTTGTTTTGGTTGTTCGAATTTGAAGTGAATCGATCAATGAAATTAGATTAATAGAGAGGTACTATTTTCTGGATTCCGATAATTAGACACACTTTCTTTATGAACATGGATAAGTTGAACAGACGAAAACTTTCTAAACACTTCTTCGATACGTCTAGTTTCGCATCTTGTGAGGACTGCTTTTGCAAACCTGATTTTGTGGGACAGTTGACCGGACGAGTTTCTAATGCATTTATTATTAGATAAGCTGTTGTATAAATGTATTTTAATATTTTAATAAATGTATACAAAAAAATAACACATAGTTTTCAATATAAATATAATTCCACTTAAAACATGAAAATATGTAATGTAATCATCAAAATAAATGTTGAACAATTCCCTTATTTGCATATTTTTATTTTCCAAGAAATTATAACATTTTAATATTTAACAATAAATATATAATATACCGAGTGTCCCGTAAAAAACGCCAACAATAATAACTCTGTTATTTATTGTCCGATTTTATTCAAACAAAAAGAAAGTTAATTTGCTTCAAAAATGCTACAAAAAAGCAGTGTTTTGTTTGTTTTCAGTTGTTTTTATTAATGTCAAACGATAGTCAACTTTTTTATTTTAAATGGAAACAGCTATATTTTTGGCTATATTCGGATTGGATTTTTTTTTTCTGAATTCAACAATGTATAAAATGTCTATTTTTGAAAAACAATTATTGAAAAAAAATATAAAACACTTAATAAATTTCATCTTTGTATTCCATTATTTATAAATTTTGGAATGTGCCACGACAAAACAAAAATGCGATAAACGTCAATTAACGTCAGTGTGAGTGTCTATTAAGTCTTATTTATTGTTCTGCTTGAACGTTTTGCCACCAAAAAAAAGTATATTCGTAAAAATGAACAGACATGTTGCAAGTGTTTTTTGAATGTAATAAAAATCGTCTTCAAGCAGTTTGGCGTTACAGCGTTCGTTTTCCGGACAGAGAAGTTCCAGATTCGAAAATATTTCAGAGAATTGAAACGAATTTGAGGAATTATGGATCATTTAAAAAACCTAAAACACAGCGACGTAGATTCGCCGAAGATACGGAATATGATGTTCTTCTTGCACTACAAGAAAATTCACGAACTTCGACTTGCGAAATTGCACATAATATTGGGGTATCAAAAACTACAGTCCATAGTATTTTAAGAAAACACAAATTTAAACCGTACATAGCTCGAAAAGTTAATGCATTAGAACAAAATGATCAACGCCGAAGAATACAGTTTTGTCGACTTTTTTTTAAATGCATTAGAACAAGACCGGAGTTTTTACAGAATGATAATTTGGTCTGATGAATGCACTTTTAGCAACAATGGTATTTTTAATAGAAACATACGTCGACAATGGAGCCAAGACAATCCGAGATTTGTCATTGAAAATAATTTTCAAAGACGTTTCAGCGTAAATGTTTGGTGTGGTATTTTAGGCGATCAATTAATTGGGCCGCTTTTCATAAATGGTTGCTTGAATCAAGAAAAGTATCACACTTTATTAAACGAAAATCTTTACCTTTGGCAAATTTAAATAGAATATTTTATCAACAAGATGGGGCCCCCGCTCACAACGCCAGAGTAAATACTGATTGGTTGAACACCCAATTTGGAAATAGGTGGATAGGAACATCCGGTCCTATCGAGTGGCCTGCGCGTTCACCCGATCTTTCGCCCCTAGATTTTTGGTTGTGGGCTTATCTACAAGATCGAGTTTATTTGACACCTCCAGAAAATGTTGGCATTTTAAGACAAAGAATTATTATCACTTGTCAAGAAATACCTGCCGTTTGTCTTTTAAATGCGACTCGTGGAGTAATTAGTAGATGTGCGTTATGTATTAAACAAGGTGGCGGGCAATTTGAACAATTATTGTGAAGTGTTTTGTTTTGTTTTTTAGAATAATACTTATATTATTCTAAAAAACAAAACAATAGAATAATACTTATATTATTCTAAAAAACAAAACAAAACACTTCACAATAATTGTTCAAATTGCCCGCCACCTTGTTTAATACATAACGCACATCTCCTAATTACTCCACGAGTAATTAGGAGATGGTTACGTTTTCAATGTTTCATAGCACATTCGGAATGGTATACATAATTTATTAAAAACATGGTCAATTTTAATAAATGGTTTTCTTTCAATAATCGTTTATAAAAAAATAGACATGTTATACATCGATGAATTCAGAAAAGAAAATCCAATCCGAATATTGCCAAAAATATATCTGTTTCCATTTAAAATAAAAAAGTTGACTATCGTTTGACATTAATGAAAACAACTGAAAACAACTAAAACACTACTCTCTTGTAGTATTTTTGATGCTAATTAACTGACTGTTAATAAATGAACGTACCTTGGAATGGACAAGAATGGAACATTTATTTAGTTGTTATTTAATTGTTATTGTTGTTGAAAGACCTTTTCGAATGTCAGTTTTAGTTTTGATATTGTCAAAAAATATAGAGTGACATATTGACAGCTTAATAGTTTATATAATAGAAATAGTTAAAAATATAGTCAGATATAGCCAGATAGTAATAGAAAATAACATTGTGGTCCTTCGACGAACTTTATTCAGCCCTATAGATGTACAGATAGAAGAATTATGGATAATAGATCGAGAAAGTCAGATGATGTCATGTCCGACAGCAGAAAAAATTCGTCAAATTTAGGAGAAACTTTACAAAATAGGAATGAGAAAGAGAGTACCGAAGATTTTTTTGGGTTCAGTAATGCCTCTATACTCCATTCAAAACATTTAATGCAAAATATGATGAAAAGTAATGATGACAAAGGTACCAGTAGTAAAAATAAACCTAATAGCACAATTACCTCAAGCAGTAAAGGTACGAAAAAATCTTCATTGTTACCTAGTCAAATACTATGTTTACAGTTAGAACATCAGAAAAAGTTAGCTAATATAGAACTACAAGAAAAACAGCTTAAATATAAACGAGACTTAGAAGAAAGACAACGACAATTAGAAGAAAGGCGACTTAAATTTGAGCGAGAATTAGAAGAAGCAAGACTTCGGAAAGAAAAAGAATTTTTAGATTTAGAACTACAAATACAGTTAAGCAAAGGAAACTCGATAATAAATGAATTTGTTGAAAATAGAGGAAGACTGAAAGAAGTCTCTGAAGGTAGGAATAATATATTTGAAAAAGAGGAACAAGGTAGTTTGCAGAAAGTAAAAACTTGGCTTGAAACTAACAAAAATGATTTAAAAACAGAAAGTTGTAATAGCAGCCATAGAGATGTAGTAGATTCTAGTAAAAATGATTTAGAAATGGAGACATTTTGTCAAGATGACAGATTAGAAAAAATTCTCCTTAGACAGACAATAGATAAAGAACTGCCAATTTTTTCGGGAAATGGTAAGGAGTGGCCAAGCTTTTATAGTAATTACACCTACACAACAAAAGCTCTAGGACTATCAGACGAAGAAAATATTTGTAGGCTAAGAAAAAGCCTAAAGGGTGATGCCCTTAGATCTGTACAAGGTCTGTTAATTTCCATGTCGGTTCCTGCCACAGATATAATAGATATTCTACGAAATAAATATGGCAGACCTGATATTATTGTCAGAAACATGGTAAGTGAAGCTAAAAACTTACCTATCGTAAAAAACAATGATTTTGTTGCACTTACCCAATTTTCGGAAACTGTATCAAATCTTGTCCTGACTTTTGAATCACTCAGTATGGAAAACTACCTGTCATGCCCCCAGTTAATGGACGACTTAATGCAGAAACTACCATTTGGTATGCAGCTATCATGGGGTGAGAAAGTTGCGAACAATAAAGGTAAATACTCACTTCGTGATTTTAAGAAATGGGTAAACGAAAAAGCCAATGCTGCTAGTTACGTTCAAAGCATGTCATCACAAAGACAGCTAAATCCGAATTTTAAAAGGACTTTAGTTGTAGCAGGAAATAAACAAGAAAATAAATGCCTTTTATGCAAAGAAAATCATAACTTAGACATGTGCAAAAGATTTATAGAAAAATCAATAGAAGATAAATGGAAAATAGTCAAAGAAAATAAGGTATGCTTTTGTTGTCTAAAAAGCTACCATAGAATTAGTAATTGCCGAAATAAAAGAAAGTGTACTATTGATGACTGTCAAAAAATTCACCATAAACTTCTACACTTCAAAACAAATAAAACGGAACCTAGAGCAAGAGCTGATGCAAGAAATTTACAGAATGAAAATATTTTTGAAACAGGAAATCATATAGTGGGACATACATTACAAAATTATAGAAAAGAAGTGTTACTGAAAATTGTTCCAGTAATTTTAAGAACAGAAACAATTGAAATTGAAATTTATGCTCTATTAGATGATGGTGCCACTGTCAGTCTACTTGATGAAAGTTTGGCAAATGAACTTAATCTGGTCGGAGAAGAAACTATTCTGCGCTTAAAATGGACTGACCAGCATACAACAAAACAGTCAAGATCAAGAAAAGTGTCCTTCAGCATTTCGAATATTGACAGAGATAAATTTTACCCAATGGAAAATATATATACCTCAAAAGATTTAGATTTGCCCATACAAAATGTTGATTCAAGGCGCATTAAAAGCAACTGGAAACATTTAGAACATATTAATTTTCCAAACATTGAGAGTATTAAACCAAAACTGCTAATTGGCCAGGACTATTGGGAACTGATAACAACCAGAGAACTTATAGAAGGCCCCAAAAATTCCCCAGCCTTGTCACGTACTAAGCTCGGATGGATAGTCCACGGAAATGTAGCCCAATTTAAAGGAAGATTAGACCATTATGTAAATTTCCTTGTTCGAGACGACGAAGCTCACAGTGAAGATCTCCACGATATGGTAAAATATTTTTTTACAATTGAATCTTTAGGGGTAAAATATCAAGACACAAAATCAATAAAAGAAGATGAGGAAGCCGAAAACTTAATAAAAAATATTTCAAGAAGAAAAAATGGTAGATGGGAAACAGGATTGTTATGGAAAGATACAGAAGAAACACTTCCCGACAGTAAAAATGTAGTACTTCAACGCTTTAGGTTTATAGAAAGAAAAATGAGTTTAGATCAAGATTTCGGACAAGCTTATTCTCAGAAAATAAAAGAATATAAAGAGAAAGGATACATTAGAAAACTATCTATTGAAGAAGAAGAAGAATCTCACAAAAAAATATGGTACTTACCTCATTTTGGTGTAGTAAACCCAAATAAGCCTGGTAAAATTCGTTTAGTTATGGATGCTGCTTCAAAAGTCGAAGGAAAATGTCTAAATGATTTTTTATACAAAGGTCCAGATTTGCTTAATTCACTTATCAGCGTAATTGCAAAGTTTAGAGAAAAGCCCATAGCCTTCTCAGCTGACATACGAGAGATGTTTCATATGGTTGAAATAAATGATGAAGACCAGCATGCTCAACGAATTATATGGAGAGATTCCCCGGCAAACGATTTTGAGACATACGTTGTTCAGGTGATGATTTTTGGAGCGGTGTCATCACCATACAGCGCCCAATATATCAAGAATATTAATGCCCTAGAATATGAAAAGGTGTACCCTGAAGCTGTTGACGCCATTATTAATCAACACTACATGGATGACTACATTGATAGTTCAGAATCTCCAGAAAAAGCATCAAAATTAATAAATGAAGTAATAGCTATCCATAAGATGGGCGGTTTTGAGCTAAGAGGATGGATTTCTAACTCGGAGGAAGTTTTTCAAAATATACCCGAAGAATTACGTACGGCAGAAAAAATATTTGAAGATTCTGCACCCCAAAGAATATTAGGACTAAGATGGCTACCAAAAGAAGATGTGTTAAGCTTTTGCATTAGCTTACATAAAGTAGATCAAAATATTTTAGATGGAAAAAAAATACCTACAAAAAGAGAAATGTTAAGCGTTATCATGTCTTTGTTTGACCCATTAGGAATCCTTGGAAATTATATTGTGAAAGCGAAAATCTTAATGCAAGATATTTGGAAAAGTGGAATAAAATGGGATGATCAGATTTCAGATGCACAAAATAAAAAATGGAAACTTTGGCTTAATGGTTTGGAGAAAATAAAATCCTTCACAGTTCAAAGATGCTATGTTTCCAATTATTTTCAAGTAAAAAATATACAGCTACACTTGTTTTGTGATGCAAGTAAACAAGCCTTTGCAGCAGTCGCTTATTTCAGATTTGAAGTAGGAGAAAAAATTGAAATTTCATTAGTTATGTCTCGCAATCAAGTATGTCCACTAAAAACCCTGACGATACCCCGTTTAGAGCTACAAGCAGCAGTACTTGCAAGCCGTTTGGCAAAAACAATCCAACACCAACATACACTTAAAATAAATAGAATTGTATTTTGGTCAGACTCCACGACTGTTCTAAATTGGTTACGAACGGACTCAAAGAAATTACCGTCTTTTGTTAGTAACAGAGTAGGAGAAATTTTAGAAAACACTGACGTTTCACAATGGAAATGGGTACCTTCGAAATTAAATATAGTTGACGAAGCGACAAGAGACGATAAAGAAGCTGATCTTAGAAGTGGAAGCCCATGGTTAAAAGGTCCTGAGTTCTTGTATCAGTCACCATGTTTTTGGCCAGAAGAAAATATTGAGCATCATCTAAGCAAAAATTACATTGAAGAATCGCAAATACTCCTTTTAAGTCATGCAGAAGAAAATATTAAAAATTCGTACCTACCTGACATATCAAAATTTTCATCTTTAAGAAAACTATTGAATTCCACAGCCTATGTATTCCGATTCATAAGACAAGTCCAAAAGAAACCATATTTTTCAGATAAAGAAAAATATTTAACATGTTCAGAAATTCAGAATGCGAAAAAACTTTGGTGTCTTCAGTCACAAAAAGACTCCTTTTGTCAAGAATATAGGACACTAGTAAAAGGAAAATCAGTTAATAAAGATAGCAAGCTTTTCCCACTTTCACCATGTTTAAATGATAATCTAATATGCTTAAAAGGAAGAATAGATAACTGCCCCGAATTAAAGATGGAGACAAAACGACCCATTATTTTAAGTCACAGTCACCCTTTTACACGGCTCCTTGTACGGGAATATCACGAAAGAAATGGACATGCAGGGACACAATTAGTTCTTAATGAAATAAGACAAGAATATTGGATAACCCAAGCAAGGAAACTTATAGCCTCAGTAATAAATAGCTGTAATTTTTGCAAAATTAAGAAAGCAAAGCCTATAATGCCGGAAATGGGTCAGCTTCCATTAGAAAGATTACAACAACCCCCAAGAGCTTTCTTTTTTGTGGGAATTGATTATTTTGGGCCAATAGATGTTGTAATAGGCCGAAGACATGAAAAAAGATATGGTGTACTGTTCACTTGTTTATCTGTCAGAGCTGTCCACTTAGAACTTGCGGAATCTCTTAATACAGGTTCGGCTATCTTAGCTATAAGAAGATTTATCGCAAGAAGAGGACAACCAGTTTGTATATGGAGTGACAATGGAACTAACCTTTGTTCAGCAGACAGAGAACTGCGTAAAGCTTTAAATGAAGTAGATGATGAAGAAATTAAGAAAAATTGTTTGGCACAAAATATCGATTGGAAATTTATAGCTCCAGCAAGTCCTCACATGGGAGGTGCTTGGGAGAGGATGGTACGAACAGTAAAACAAACACTAAAGATTATTTTAAGGGAAAGAATTCCAAAATTAGAAGTTTTACAGACAGTTTTAGTAGAAGCAGAGAACATAGTTAACAGCAGACCTCTGACTTATGTGTCGTCAAATGAAAATGATTTTGAAAGTATAACTCCAAATCATTTTTTGATCGGAACATCGAGCATTGTTAAACCACCAGGAATATTTGAACAAAAATTTGATTTGAGAAAGCAATGGAGATTTGCCCAACAGTTGGTAGACAGATTTTGGCACAGATGGGTAAGGGAATATTTGCCTACTCTAACTGCTAGGTCCAAATGGTTGCAAGAAACAAGAAATATAGAAGTAGGTGAAGTAGTCGTACTGATGGATAATCAGTTACCAAGAAACAATTGGCCATTAGGAAGAATAACTGCTGTTTATCCAGGAAAAGACCAGAAAGTGCGTGTGGTAGACATTAAAACAAATACAGGGACCTACAGAAGATCAGTATCAAAGATTTGTCCAATTGGCCTAATTGAAGGTGAAAATGTTTTGTGATTTCAAGGGGGAGAAATGTTAATAAATGAACGTACCTTGGAATGGACAAGAATGGAACATTTATTTAGTTGTTATTTAATTGTTATTGTTGTTGAAAGACCTTTTCGAATGTCAGTTTTAGTTTTGATATTGTCAAAAAATATAGAGTGACATATTGACAGCTTAATAGTTTATATAATAGAAATAGTTAAAAATATAGTCAGATATAGCCAGATAGTAATAGAAAATAACATTGACTTTTTGTTTGAATAAAATTGGACAATAAATAACGGAGTTATTATTGTTGGCGTTTTTTACGGGATACCCGGTATATATTTTTTTTTTTGTATATTTTTTAGAATTAAAATTGAACTCTCCTTTAGGAAGCCAAAGTTTAATATGTTTTTGTGTTATAGCGACAGAGTTACTTAATATAATAATAAATATAATAAAAATTAATAATCTAATAATAACTTGTATTAGAATAAATTGAAAGATATAATCGCGTACTTACAATCATTCATGATGTCAACTATCGATCAATTGCCTTAACATTAGCTATATCTAAATTCAAGCATTATTCTTCATTGCTTGTTGGATGGACTCAATGCCTTCCTTGAAAAAAATTCTATCATTACAGGTAGAAAATATGGATTTAGAAAGGACAATTCTACTTTCTCTGCTTTATTCAATTTCTTCAAATAGCTCCTGAAGCAGATTGAACAAAAATACTGTCCAATTGCAGTTTTCTTTGACCTTGCAAAGGTATTTTGTTACAGAAACGGCAATTTTATGAGTATCAGTGCAAAGCGGGGAAATGACTTCACTCATATCCATACGCAACAGAGTTAAATTTATACGTGTGCAATTCAAAGACATCAGCGGTATTATTCATAACTCACATTCATCTTGTTTGCCTATAAATACGGGAATCATCCAAGGTTCTGTATTGGAAACGGATGATGATTCAACTAAAATTTTTATGGACTCAAATGATATATCGGCCATCGTTGATGGCACTAATCTTACCATCAGTAACCTAATTCTTCTTCAGTGGTTTAAACAAAACAAACTACAAGTAACTCCATAAAAAGCTTAATTATATAGGTATCCCAGCGAATTGTGATAAATAATTATCTAGCGGTGGAAATTAAAGCATTGTAAAGTCTCTCGGCCTGAATTTTCAATTAATCCTTGTATGGGAAAGACATTGCGGTTAATAGGTTATAAAGGAGACCATTAATTTTCGGTGCCTTGTATTCCAGGTATCTAGACTTCATAACGGCGAAATACAGTCTCTCTTGCTCTGGAGTACATCCCGAGACGCATACCAAATATTCAAAAATGAGGTGTGGGCACCACACGACTTTCATATAGGTATGTGTGTTCCGAATTTTTATACAAAAGTGGTTCCAAATTAAGTTTCAAATAATTTTTGTCTTCTCAATAAAATAAACCCGTGAGCAAAAGAGCTACTTCCTGTCGAAAGTTTCAAATTTTTTAACAAAAATTATACCAAATGCAGCTCTAAATACTTATATATGTAGTAATAAATCTGAATAGAATGCATAATTTGCGAGACATTTGCAAAAAAACTGCTATTAAATAGTGCAAAATCGACACCTCCAGTCGTAATTTTGATTTTTGTTACACACAAATTATTTAAAATGGAGCTTTAAATACTTTTATACTCTCAACGTATCTGTCTAGAAAGCATGACTTGATATTCGCAAAAAAATGCTTTTTCAAACCAAAAACCTAGCGATAGGAATTTTAAAAGGCCCTTTTTATAAAAGTTTTCTCAAATTCACTTTTAAATACTTTTGTATTCTTCAGAGATTTATCTAAACTTAGTAGTTGACTAAATATTGGTGAACTTGTTTTTTCGCTGAAGTAAACCACAACTTCCGGTTTACTACCAATTGCACTGAAAGTCTAATACATGATACTGCCAGTTTCAATTTTTGGAATGTTCACGTCGATGGTGGACCTATATTTGGATATTTTTTATTTATTAATTCCAATTTTAAACATTTCAGTTTGCACTTAACGCAAATTCATGTAGTTATAATGACGATTTCCCATTTCAACTAAAGTTATAAGTCGAAGTTTGACGTTTAAACAAATTTTTAACAAAGAGCGACTGCGATATACTTTAAACTATATAAAATTTCTTATTTGTAAAAAGAAAATATTAGAAAATAACTCTTTTCGATTAATTTTAGTTATGCATGTCACAGACGGAAGAAAGTATATATTTTTAAATAGCGAATTTTTAGTACTTTTTATGGCATGTAAATATACCATTTATTTTTTCTTAATGTTTAACTTGTGAGAATTATGTAACAGTTCTAATTAAAGGCCATGCATTAAAATGTCGAAATACACATTAAATTTAGGTACTGAAAAGATATGTCTACTGACTGAGCCCATAATATTTTCATCATTAATCGTTAACTCATAGCAACTTTTCAAAATTTGTACAGTAGTTGTAGATGTGAGTTTAAGCAGCTCTTAAAAGGCTATCATAAATTGTGAAAAAATGCATAGTACTCCATTCAAAAAACATAAGTTGGTGTTGGTTTGTCGTTGTTGAACACTCTGTATAAATGAAAGGGGGCTCATGATTATCTGCAATTTTTGTATGAAAAATTATTCTCTATCTACATCATTAGTAACCAACATGGACTTTGGTGCTCCGCTGGGACATTATATTATATTGCAGCGTTTCCGGGGTCGAAATGAACAACTCGTGCAATTGTTTTGAAACAGTCTGTATATTTACACACGTAAAACTAATCACAATATAAAAATATAAAATAAATGTAACGCACTTAAAACTACTACGAATAAATTAACACACGTATTTATTTCTATCACTACTATTTATGTCTGTAATATTTATTTACTTCTTGAACTATAATAACACTGCACCATTTACTGTATTTATGTTTATTTGCACTGTACGAATACTACCGAATGAATTCCTTATCCCACCGGTGGCATTTATATGTGCAGACAAAAGGTCTAGCAAATTCTGGCTCTCTTCTACCATATTCCAGACTTTCTGTCGCTGACGCAGTATATGAGTGCAATTGATTTACGACTTGTTTACCGGTACGTTTTTGTCGGCGCCCGGATATCTGCTTCTTTTTTGTGGGCTTGTTTCATTACAATATAATTATATTAGTATTATATTACTGTATAATAGTAACTAGTATATTATTACTATAGGTATGCATCATTTTCAAAATATCACCTAGATATGAGACACTAGATGAACGTGCTGTTAAAGTAACATTTTTTGTTGTTGTACGACAGATAAGTATTGTGAAACACAATCATAGAGTGTTTATTTAGAGCAACTATTCATCTGTCATTTGACGTTTAGTTGTTGAAGTTACTACTTATTTTTTAAAAGTTAAAGAAAATGGAATTAACGAAAGAGCACTTCTGAATCATAAATTGCTATAATTTTAAAAAAAGGTTTAAGCGCTTATGAGTGAAAAGCGAGTTTAAGTTTCAGTTTTTAGTGAACAGACACCTACTATTTACCGATGGTATAAGGAATTTGAATGCGAAAAGAATACTGTCCAGCATCAAAAAGGAGTAGGGTGTCCTCCTACGACCATTACCGACAAAAACATTGCACTAAAAAAAGTGGTAAGTCGTTTTGTGCCGCATCATCTTTCTGACTACCCAAAAACAGAGCGTGTGGGAACTTGCCATGAAACTCTAAATTTCTTAAATAATGGCGGGCACCATTTCTTTTCCAAAATAGTGGCAGGTAACACGCCAAGAGAGTCGTGTATGGATTCACGAAGATGAGGAAACTGCTACAATTACAAAAGAGCAGCGAGCTATGAAAAAGGTTATGTATGCGAACTTCTTCGGAAGTACGAGCTTAGTAAATGCAATTAAGCTAGATGGACAAAAGACAGTTACAGCTAAATGGTACACTCAAAAAGTTTGCCTGAAGTGTTCAAAGATTTTCTTTAGGCGCGGACAAGTTGATGTAATATACACTGACTTTTCGAGGGCATTCGACATGATTGACCATGACCTGCTACTGCGTAGTTTTAGTTCATTTGGCTTTGTTCCTTCGGCTGTCGGCCTCATTGGGTCTTACCTTAGTGGGAGGAGATGTTATGCCTGTTATAATGGTTTTTCGTCCACTGAGTTTGTAGTTACTTCTAATGTTCCCCAGGGTTCAAATTTGGTTCCCCTGTTGTTCATATTGTTTATGAATGATCTTCTCCTACAGATCGATTGCTCTGTTCTTGGATATGCAGATGATATTAAAATTTATTCTGTAATAAATGGTCCTGCTGATGTGACTAACCTTCACAGAAATTTAAGTGTATTATCTTCATGGTGTGAACGTTCTGGACTCAAGTTGAATGTGGATAAATGTTGTGCAGTAACCTTCACACGGTCTTCAACTTCGTACAATTCTTCTTACTTCATTGGTGACAACATGTTAATGAGTAAAACTGAATTTAAAGATCTTGGAGTTACCTTCGATTCCAGCTTGAGCTTCAAATCTCACATAGAGAACATTTGTAAATCTGCGTTCAGATCGTTGGGTTTTGTTATGCGTGTGTCTAGGTATTTCACTAATTCAGCATTGTTGAAATCTCTATACTCTGCCTATGTATTGAGTAAGCTAGAATATGCCTCCTTAATACGGTTGCCTATTTATGCACGTGATTGTTTGGCATTGGACCGTGTTCACCGTATAGGTTCTTGAAGTTTCTCACGTATCGGGCAGATGGAGTTTATCCGGAGAGGCGCGTGGCGATGGGTGATCTGTTGCAGAGTTATTGTATGGTATCCTTGAGTGAGAGGAAATACGCTACATGTGAGAGATTTTTGCTTAGACTGTTGAAAGGCAGCATTGACTGCCCTGATATCCTGACCCGAATGTCATTTCTGATACCGCGGCTTAACTCTAGACATAATTGCACTTTTGCAACACCTTTTGCGCGAACCAACATCATGAGACGAGCTCCAACTTACACGCTTTGTCGCTTGGTGAACAAAAATGTTGACCTATTTGCGTGAAGACTGTGACTGTGGATAGTGGATCATCATGGAATTTGTTGTTACTTACTGTTTTTCTTTCTTTTTTTATATTATGTATACACATGTAATATAGTTTGTAACCCTATTTTGGGCTTTGCCTGTTGGGAAATAAAGATTATTATTATTATTATTATTATTATTATTATTTAGAAGAAGAGATTGATACCGCAGTTCACGCTTATTTTGAAGGTATTCCGAAAAAAGACTAGTTGGGTATTTTTAAACAGTGGAAAGAAAACATGGTCAATTGTATCATTGCTTTGAGCATATTTAAAACAAAATTCTAGAAAATATTAACCGTGTTTTTTATTCTCAATAATTTCCGCCTGTTCCTCGTATTAGGTAAGTATTGAGGAGTATACATTTTAGTTTAGTATTGAAGATAAAACGAGATGATAAAGATCTTTTTGCATACTTAAGTAAATGAGTAATTCAAAACAATAGATGATGTTTAATTTTATCTTCTCATCTCAAAGATATTGATTAGGTACCTGTTATGTTAAGGGCTAAAAATATTATCTACACCGGTGTGTGATGATTCATCAAACGTTATAAACACATATATACCTACCTATCTATAACTATTAAAAAACTAAATGGCAATATCTATTAAGCATTTATTCCTTGCTCTTATAGTTATGCCATGGATGCAATTATGCTCATAATTTAAACACCGCAGACGCAACTATTGTGGAACCGTTGAGAAAACGTCTGCTGGATGCATACGGTACATATTCGCTACATCGAATTACGTCACGGTTACATCGACGATTTTACAAAGCAGACGGTCATCTTTTGAAGCTCATTCTATTATCGCTATGTATCGGTAACTTGTTGAGTAAGAATTTATTTTGTATTATATATTGTATATTGGAGCACATTGCTATTAATACAAAGTTATTCTAACTTAAAATAATGAGGTGTGGTCACCAAACAACTTTCTTATACGTATGAGTATTTTAAATTATACAATTTTAAAAATTTGTATATATAAAAATTATTCAAAATCCTATTCCAATTACTTCTATTCTCTCAATAAATCTCTATACAATGCATACTTTGCAAGATATTCGAAAAAAAAGTACACCTCGCTAAGAGTAAAAGTGTTACTTCCGACCCGAATTTTGACATTTCATGTATAAAAAAATATTGCAAATCTAGCTCTAAATACTTGTGTACTCCTGATAAATGTGTTACTTCCGGTCCGAATATTGAAATTTCTTTTATACAAAAGGTATTGGAAATTATGTTTTAAATACTTTTATACTCGTAATGTACCTGCCTAGAAAAAATGTCTTGCAAGATATTCGCAGAAAGCTGATTTTTGATAAGAGTAAAAGACCCACTTTAGGTAGTTTTTCCAAAAACTTTTTTAATAAAATCTTCCTCAAATTTAATTCTGAGTACATTTGAATTCTTTACAAATTTGTTTAAACTCAGTAGTAGCCGAAATATTGGCAAAATTCGATTTTTTCACTAAAGTAAACTACTACCTCCGGTCTACCGATTTCGTTATCGTGGTCACACACAGAGAGACCAGACAAACAGACAGATACAAAGAGAGAGAGAGAGAGAGAGGCATTTTTCACTAACAGGGGAACTTCAAAACGTTGACATCTGCAAAAATTTTGAAGTCGAAAATGTTCATCATCACAATACGTCCTCATATAAGAAAGTAAAAACAATGGATTTTCGAAATCTTAAAATAAGAAACAAAATTATGGTCAAAAATTAAAATTTTAAAATTAGAATTTTTGTTTCTGGGAATTTCCTGTCTCTCAATTCAATGGCTATACCTATATTGCCGAAACTACCGTGCCTTCAAATACTTTTCTCATTAGAGATGGACATGGTTTTTTTAATGGTTGGTGACAGTGCACGTAGTCAGACACACACGCATAATTTTGATAGTTTGGTTATGTCATGTAAATAATAATAAGCCCTCTATAATTTGAATTTAAGTATGGCAACTGTCAGAATTTGAATTTTAAAAGCTTAGCATGTACACCAACATTGATTACATAAAAAACTTGAAAAACAGCCTACTCTAATGAGGAAAGTATTTGAAGGCACGGTAGCTTATATTGCAATTTTCTAAAGATAAATCTGATCTTTCTTAGACATTTAGATACCAATAATAACAGATGTTATTAACAGCCAAAACTACTCCAAACCCTCCAAACAAATACACAAGAATTGATCAGCTGGCTTCTGTTAGCAACTAGCACATTCAACAACAAAACATTAAATTTTGAATTTCACTCAACTGTTGACCGCCGCTACCGATGGAGCGGAGCATACTCTTTTGCTGAATGCGACCAATGGTTGCATTCAGCAGACGCAACTGTTGTGGAACCGTTAAGGAAACGTCAGCTGGATGTATACCCTGCATCGAAATATAGTCGGGTCGTTTTCGCAACCGACACGGCAAAAGTACGAACTAAAAACGCTGATTCAATACCACTACAAATTCCAATCAACCAGAACAATTTTAGAACAATAAAATTCAACCAACTAATTAATATTTTAGGATAAATAGCTACGGCTAGTGAAATACTATTATATGAAAGTCAGTTAGAAATTAAATATTATAGATATAATTATTAAATATTACTTTTCTATATCAATATTTTATTTGATACATGGCTATTCTGAGCATTGTTGTCAGATTTTTATTTTCACGGAGCGTATGACACTTGACA
The DNA here is from genome assembly GCA_963170755.1 of Amphimallon solstitiale. NCBI lineage: Eukaryota > Metazoa > Arthropoda > Insecta > Coleoptera > Scarabaeidae > Amphimallon > Amphimallon solstitiale. The sequence goes on from CAUJHA010000172.1 coordinate 112,786, forward strand.
AGCGTAGCGTTTGACAAGCAGGTGACTAGTATTCAGTACAGCGTTTTTCGAACAATTACACATGAAACTTGGGCTACCATCACTCATATTGAACAAGAAATAAAGACGTCGTGGGATAGGGAAATAGAAATTGATAAAACAGATATTAATCCAGTAATATTTTGTATTAATGATAGCGGTAGTAGCGACTGTGAAAGTTATTAAAGTCAAATATATTGATCTAAACCAAATTATATACGAGAAGGTAAGTTTTATTCAACAGAAATGCTTGGTTTTACTTGTAATTGCTTTATGTTATTTAGAATAATCACGTAACTGATAAAACGAATGTAGCTTATAAGGGATTGGAGACGGATTAAATTCAGTATCTATATCAAAAGTCAAAGACAGATTTTGGAACCTGTTAATATATTTGTTCATAATGCTTCGGCAGAAGATTACGATAGTTAAAATAATTTGTACTTATATTGATCAGTTGAAGAAAGAAGTCTGTCTAATCGAGGAAGTAGATGACTCTAACTAAAATAATTGTTTGAAGATCACATAAGTAATACTGTTTCGAAAATTTTCAAATTTAAGAAGGTAAAACCATGTTGAATGTAATAGAGGAATGGTGGATGATTGATCTCAGAATAAAATAATGATCGAGTTTATTAATGTGATAACAAGATAAGCGTTTGCATAGGGGGATGCAGTTAAAACATATTTATGTTATATTATTTTTATAGTTTTTCTAAAATAACCTTTGTATATTTTCTGTAGGACTTTAATTTTGTAATTATTTATTGTTATTAATGGAATTAAAATTATATAATTTCAAAAATATGTGATAGTATTGTACCTAATAATATTAATGTAGTACATTATAAATTGGGATAGTAAAAATACTTGTTCATTATTGTATTATAATTTAAAGTTGCTTGGTAAGTTAAATTCTGATCAGTAGCAAAGATTCAGCTTACGAATACTCAACATTTGAAATACTTTTAAATATGTTTGAATTGTTTAATTCTGCATTAAATATAATCTTTAACAACAACAAATTTATACTAGTTTAAAGCTTAAGCAAATAATAATGATGTGTTTAGCTTAATCAAAAATGTTTGATTAGCATGCAAAGATTATGTTGTAATCAATGATATACCTACGAGAAATGTTTCAAACAAGTTGGTTTTAGTACAGCAGTGATAATGGTAATAATCATAGTGTACAGTAAGAATCTGGCAAACAAATGTTTTTATAATTAGTGTAATACTTTTCTTACCTTCTCGCTGTTGCATGTAAAAATACTTTAATTTTGATGCATTTAATGGAAAAGCAATATAGCACTATTAGTAAGGATACTGCTGTACAACTGTCTTTGCTACTAAATATCTTTATTGTCTGTAGTAAAACTAACTCGAACATAATTATTAAATACATTCCTGAATGTTTAAATGAATTTCAAAAGTTCAATTTTCTCTGAAAATCTAACCTTTTTTTATATTTATATCTAATTACTAACAGCAGACAAGTTCATACAAATATAAAATAATCATTATATTCTTCTTTTCAATAGTACTTAAGCAAAATTATTATCAAATTAATAGTTACATATTATAATTATTGTCGGTTGTGCTAAAACCACAAGTCTAATTGATCATTTAGGGTTATAGTGTCAAAATTAATATTACTTGACAGATCAAATTTTGCAATGTCTCAAATTTGACGCCATTTTAATTTTGGTGGCGCATGTCGGTTGCGAGAGCGATTCTAGATAAGTCACTATTACATCAACTATTTTATGGAGCGAACGGCCATCTTTTGCAGTTCATTCTATTATCGTTACGTATCGGTAACATACTGAATAAGATTTTATTTTGTATTTTATAGCAATTTAATAGACTCAGATTTTCATTGTGACAAAAATAGCGCATTGCTATTATAATACAAAGTTATTCTAAATGGATTTTCAAAATCCTAAAATAAAAACGGAATTCTTGTTTCTGGAAACTTCCTATATGTCATTCTCCATAACCTCTAGTGTTTGGGCCAATTCAATATACATATATAGCCAAAAATCGCTATATTTTTAAAAGTTTATTTCGCGCAATATTATAAATCTGATCTTCTTCGGCTATTTTAGACATCAAAAATCGCAAATGTTATTGACAACCAATACTAGTAACAAATAAGCAAGAACTGATCAGCTGACTTATGTCAAGTATATTAGCCAGTAGCACATCTAACAGCATAACTAACTTAAATTTTGAATTTCTTTCGAATGTTGTCGATGGAGCGGAGCATGTTCTTCTGCTGATGCGACCAATCTGTTGGTTTTGAAGCAAAATTTAACATCAATAAATACGGTTTTGGTATTGAATAAACAAAGTGTTTTTCAACAACAATAATAGTAATATTATATTGTGCATTTCCCTTAGTTCCTGTTGGTATTAAATTCGCTATCTGTCAGAAGAAGAGATTAAAGTGATAGTTTATTTATTCATATGTACCTATATTAAACTTAATTGAATGGAATACATTTTTCGTCACAATAATAAAAAGAGTAATTACTGGTCACAATTATTATCTTATGCACGTAAATACATACGTTTTTTTATTTTGTAAAGCAGAATTTTCCAGTTTGCATTAATTAGCATAATAATAACATGCATATCTACTAAAACGTTGGTCAAGCCATAGTACCTATTTGAATTTGGGAGAAAAGGATCAAATTAAAATGTCTCTATTTAACGTTAGAATTATGTACTGAACTGTATAGTAGTTAAAAACAGACAGAAGGCCATTACTTACTTTATTAAACAAAAATCTGTCATACTGTGGTAATAATAAGAAAAAGTACTGCTCGATTGTTGTATTTTTAATTATATGTATAAGAATGTGTCCTTTTAAGAGAAAGTGTATTACTGATTTAAATTGTTTCGGTAATTTGTTTTGATATTTTCCAGTTTAACAAAATAGCAAGTACTTATGTAGGAATATTTGTATAGGTACCGTACCGAAAGTTTTTTAGTTCTTACTCACAATAACAAAACTAGTAATGATTGGAATGTACAGAATATTTTTTAATTAATAATAAGTATCTATATGATATGGCTACCTATAAACCTGAGAAAAAATATACCTAATATAATGTAATCAGTTGCCTTGGAAATATAAAGATAAAAACTTAGAAGTAGACGATATTACTGACGTTTGTGTGCTAAATATTGTCGAAAGAAAAGAAGTTCTTCTATTTTACTTCAGTATTACTTTAATGTACAGCTATCTAATTTACAAATAATAATAATACATAGTTTAACATCTCCAAACAGCTTTTAGGCTAATTACAGAGAACTTCGATGGTAATTTGTTATTATTACGCCAGTACTGGTAAAAAATAATATTACGAGTAACTCTTTTCGCTTAATTTCTGTATTTTTAAATAGCCAAGTCTTTTATATGATTCTAAAAAGCATGCATTGAAATGACGAAATATTAGATATAAGCATTATAAGCAGAACACTGTTTACTTCCAACAAAGACATTTTTATTTCAATGCAACACGATATTGTGAGGATTCCTATTTCTTTGGGTGAACAATTTTGTGTCCGGTTAATATTTTTCAGCTTATCTACTGTGTGTAACACCCCATACCCTTAGCAGATTTACTGATAATGTGCTCCTTATAATCATCTTCTTGTCAACAAATTGTACGGCATCGTACAGGAAAATGGCTCTACAATCAACATAATTTTTTATAGACTTTGAATTATGTTACGAGTTTCATTCATATCTTTCTAAAATGTGAAAGTGTTGGTTTTATTATTTAGTTTATTTACTTCTATGAGATTATGTAAATAACTATGATACAACAATTAAATCAAAGTGAAGGATGAAGGTTAAGCACATACGTCGATAGATACATAATATATTGGGATTTACACATTCTAGAGAACTTTAAAGCTTTCAAAAACAATTATTTGCTGAATAGCAATGCTTAAATGTATTAATAATTACTAACAAATTGAATAAATAGAACAAATGTGTGCCAATGCATGTTATATTGATTAAATATTCTCGTGCATGAATAATTGTATGTATATTTATGTATATATAACTAATTAAAAATATTTGTTTACCAGCAAATTTAACAAGAATGTCGATAACTGTATAATTTACGTAGATATGCACATTAAGATGAGAATATTTAACATTTAAATTTATAATATAATAACGTTTATTAAATTTTCCAACAGATCACCCTAATATAGAAATATATACAAATAGCAAAGATAATACGTACGTGAAAAGTCGAGTGAAAAATTAACAAGGGAAAATTCAGAAAAATATTCTAATTAACATAATACAAAAAAATAAGAAAAACATTAAACGAAAAAGAGCTAATGAAAGACGTCTGGAGCAAATTTATTAAAATTTTTGGCAGAATACACCATACCTATACGTAGGTACATCCTCAGCAAAATACTAATTCTAGCAATGGGAAGTAGCAGCGTTTCATTCACTCTTGCTCATGGGCGAGGTACTAGAATATTAACTTCTGCAAGCAATCAAGTGAGTCGATCTTTAAAAGAATTACATTTTTATAAGTTATAACTAATTAGGTGTCGCCTTGATTCTAGAGATTCAACTCCATGTCCATAGTCTAATCCACGCGAAGGGAAATTTCCATTGAATTTATAACACCAATATTTTAGAAACTTGCGTTGTATTCATTCACTTGTATTAATATATAATAACCACACAGCTACAAGCGTAACCTACGAGAAAGTACAGGCCGCGAACAAGCAATCGTGACGTCACGAAAGCCGGCCCTATCTCCATGCGTTAATGTGTTTTATAACTACTTAACTATTAAATTTAATCAGTTTTCTCTTGGATAGATCCATGTTTTGGGTGTTAATTTTGTCGTTGATTATTTTTGAATAGTTATTAAGAAATATATTGGCAAGAACATGACTATTTTTTAACAATATCGACTTCAACGTTTTGCTGCATAAAATACATTTCTCATTGATTTCTTCTACATATTTTTCCAATTTTAACATTGTCAATTCCCGTAAAATAATCCTTTGTTTACCTGTTTTTAGAAATTCAGTTTCATATTTATCTGAAATAAGCTCACTAAATATCTGATACGCCTGAATAGAGACTTCAAAGAATAATTCAGATGGTTGTTTTAGAGCTCCTCTTGTTAAATTTTTCAAATATTTGCTAATATCTGCAGAGTCATTTTCACCACAATTGGTAAAATTTATAACAAAATCTGAATTGGTAGTAATGGATGTTAAACAATTGTCACAACCATTAACACACTTAATTAGTGAATGTGCACAGTATCCGGCAATATAGAACAAAGATGATAATACAGAAGCATTCAGTGCAATGTCAAATGAATTATTTAATATATCTGAAAAAGAAGAGACGTTTTCAGATAATCCATCGTTTCTGGTTATTTTATCAATTGTTATAACCGATGACTCTGAGAAATGTTTAATACATACTACTGAATGTTTTGTTGGATTAAATGACTCTCTATGAATGCATTTAATCCACGTTTTTTTCAACTCTTCATCTTTTGGAAAAGAAAAGACGGACACATACGTATGGGTACTATCGTAATTGCTTGTGCAATTAGGCACGCAGCATTTATCAGGCATTTTTAATTAAATGAACAAGATTCACTCAGGTATCTAGTCAAACTGTTGGCGTTCTTGATTAACTAATTATTTTATATAAACGACACAACCATATTATAAACGACACCACCCGAAAGTTATTTATAAGTAATAAAACAACGTTCACATACAAAATTTACCAGCGGCCATATTTGCTAACCCACAAACTCGGCACTCCACAATTGAGAAACACTCTCTTTTCACTGATTTTACAAATTATCTGCACATAAATCAGGTAAATCTGAAATTCTACACCTTTAACTTATCACTTTAACTTATTTGAAGTTCTTTATGAGGGTTTTTGAAAGAAAAACTTGCGAAATCTAGTTCACGCGACTGACATGTGCGACCACGGCAAATCTAAACTGTAATGCTCGTCAGACGGCATTCGTGACGTCAGATCACGTGACACAAGCTTTGTTCCAGGCCTCTATATCACGGAGGTTACGCTACAAGCAGCGTACCTATAACAAAGTGACTAGAATGTACAGTACACAGACCGAGTCCTGACCGATGGGAGGAGCCTCGACCTATAAGTCGCGCAGACTTATAGGTCAGTGTGTGATAGAGAAAGTATTCGGAAAAAAGAAATAATAACATTTGTTCATCATCGCATACATTAGCCCGACGAAGGAGAAAATGCAGATAAGAAATTGTAATATACTGAAAAGAGATACATATATGTGTAACGCTTGACAATTTTTCCAGACTGCTCGTGCTTATCCTAATAATATAAGGATCCACTGCGCATCTTGTGGTAGGGGCATCTCACCGGTCAGCTCTCAGTCTGTCAGCTGTAGCTATGTTGTCAAAATCTTACAGGTGCGGAGAATCAAATCCAGTGCTCGAAATGCTGACGTAGGGACTAGGAAAACATGATCGAGCAGCAAAGGAAAGCTTTTCATTAAGAGTAACTACGAGATCACTGACATGCTTTTTTCGGTGGAGTGCAATGTTGTCAATAAAATAATTGAAAAAAAATATTGGGTTTTCTGGTCAAAGGTATAAAGCAGCATTTGTCGATGTTTAACTTTAACTTGTTTAAGGAGCACTATTTTGTGATTCAGTCCAGGTTATCTTGAAGAAATATAGAATGTTGAGCACCATCAATTCGATCAAAGTTTTTTAAATCATCAGCAGTTATTAAATCATGAACATAAGGGTTCATGATGGGACCTCTAGGGAACAACTAAAGTAGGAACAACTTCTTTCAGTATTGTAAGAAGTAAGAATAAGAATTGATAACAGTGAATTATTGAAACCAAACAAACTCATTTTTCTCAAGAGAGCAGCATGCTCGATGTTATCAAACGCACGAGAAAAGTCCTGTAAATAACACCCATTCTCCCCACTATTCAGTGTTTCATATGAATCTAGAGATAAAGTTGCAAGATTTGAAGTGGTAGACCTTTTAGACGCAGAACCATGTTGATTCAGCGATAAATATGATTTGATGTTGTTGAAATATTTTCATATAGTATAGCCTCATATACCTTTGCAAAGTTAGGTAGGATTGATATCACCCTGTAATTATTAACATTAGAGTTATCTCTTTTTCTGAGTGATAGACATATACTAGCGGTAACTAGCGACTTTCCAGGTATCAGAGAAAAAAACAAATATTTACAGAGAGAAACTAAATATTTTGGAAAGAGGCTCAACAAAAATTGATGCACAGTCACGAAGAAGGAAGCTGGGAATATTATCATGTCTGGAGGTAAAATAGTAATTTGATTTCCTCGGCTATACATTATCTTTTACAATTCAACGAATATTCAGTGATGACAAATTTGTATGCATATCTCGAATATCACAACTGCCAGCAATTCGCAAGGAACCAGGGCCGCGTCATATTTATTGGCCGCCTGTGTGCATATATAAAAAAAAATATTCTTTCGGCTTTGATTTCCGAAAATTCTATAACAATTTTATCGATATCTTAACTTTAAGTTATCAGTTATCACATGTTCTATAGAAATGGTTGCTAGTTTTTCTTGTGACATTGTACTACGAATATAGTTTTTAATGATTTTCAATTTTGAAAACGATCGCTCTGCAGTATATATAGTATATTCCAAAATTATATAAATAAAGTATACATAGTATATTCCAAAATGTGTGTGACATTCATATTTGGTTTTACAATACTTCTTAAAACTTCACCTCATCCATCATATTGTTTGCGTCTACATCTTTTTCATTTCTAGCTGTATATGTCAATTTAGTTTGCAGATTCTGGAAAAATGTTAGTAATTCTTCGTCATCTATGCTTTTTAAATTGTTAATATTATATAAAAAATTAAAATCATTATTAAGCGCATTTAATAATTTAAATCTGTCGTTCAGCGAGTTTATTGTTGTATCTAATATAGCTAAATAAAAATTAATTTAAAAATTTAATTTTGGATCATTAATACTTTTATCAGGATGTGTATATTGGAATTGGGCTTTCGTTTTTCTATGTCGTATACTTAAAGTATTAGGAAAGGTAATGTCAGTTTCAACTATTTTAGCAAGTTTTGTTGATTCATTAATACCTACAATTCGTGAAGCCAGTATCTGAACGTGTATCTTCAAAATAATCAGTTAAATTTTTGTATTGATCAATGCATGTTTTTAAATTCAATTCTGGGTTTTGCATCATTTTGCTTACTACATTCACGTTACTTAATATATCATACCAAATGACAATGGTGCACACCAACTTAAACGATTTTAATTTCTTGCCTAAACACTGTACTTGGTGTCGAGATTTCCTGTCTTTCTTTTTGTCATTAGCTAATTCTAGCAAACTATCAAAAATTTCACAAATTTTATATCGAATTGGTTTGATTACATCAATGCGGGTTTCCCCCCTTGTTCTTGATAGTGATTTAACAACTAACCTCTTAACATTCTTTCTTAATATTCTCGTAATAGTTTTTGAGTTATTAATTTTTTTTGAAAATATTTGACGAAAACACGTGTTCAGAAAAAAATCATTTTCACATTGTTTTTAAAAGCAAAAACATTGACTTTGGTGGTGCTTGTAGCCAAGAAAATTCTGCATCATTTGGTAAAGTTGCACTCGACAATACCTCAATAAACTTTGTTTTTTTAAAGCCTACTTCCTGAAATTTTCACATACCAAAAACTTATTTTTTTTAAATGGAACGCTCAGTATTTTATTGAGGCATTTTGTTCCTTTTTTTATTCTCTTTCATTTTTGTTAACAATGTCCTATACCTATCTTTTGTAATTTATGAGATAATCATTATAGGAGCAATTAGCGGTCAATTAAAGAACTACGAGCGCTGTTGTTCTATGCTCCAAAATATTCGTTGAACCAATGGAAGGCAGGGATCAAAGAAATAAGGTCCAATTATGTAACTACCAACTATTCCTCCGCACAGTTTTAATGTCCAACGATTTTGAATGTTTACAGGTGTGATAAAGTGGGGTATTTTATGTGTTATAATAACGGAATTGTGACGATGAACGTATTCACTTGAATAGAAGGATTCGGTGGTAAACAACAACAAATTGAGAAAGCCAGGATAATTTATCTGCTGCCAAATGACAAAAATGTAAGTGATTCTGAAAATTTCTTTCATCTAACCCTGTGTATGAATATGCTACGGGTGAATTTCGTATTTCCTAATTATTCTGGATTCTCAAATTTGACTTACATCTAACTGCCGACTAATTTTCGTAGTACTAGTATGGGGGTGTTCAACTACACTCGCAAGAACCATAGACGTCTTATCCTCACCTTTTTCCGCTCTTTCTTTCATATTCAATGCTTTCTGTTCACTCAAACCGTCCACTTTATATTTTAGAAGGTTTCTGGCTTCGGTTGACTTCTACCAGGGATCGCTGTGCATAAGTTCTGGATGCTAGCAAAGAGTTTCTTTCAGATTCACCCAAAATGTCAATCATATCTATTAACTCTTCATAAAAATAATTCATTTGGATGATAACTAATAGCGATGCTTTTATAAGTTTGACATAAATGTATACCGACTTTCTTTAACAGTTGACTCAGGCAGTCAGCCGCATTTCAGCCTTTATTGGACCAATATTTGGGTGCAGAGAACAGCGCCCGTAGTTCTTTAATTGACCGCTAATTGCTCGTATAGTGATTATCTCAAAAATTAGAAAAGATAGGTATAGGACATTGTTAACAAAAATGAAAGAGAATAAAAAAAGGAACAAAATGACTCAATAAAATACTGGGTGTTCCATTAAAAAAAAAAAAATTTTTGGTATGTGAAAATTTCAGGAAGTAGGCTTTGAAAAAACAAAGTTTCTTGAGGTATTGTCGAGTGCAACTTTACCAAATGATGCAGAATTTTCTTGGCTACAAGCACCACCAAAGTCAATGTTTTTACTTTTAAAAACAATGTGAAAATGATTTTTTTCTGAACACGTGTTTTGGTCAAATATTTTCAAAAAAAAATTAATAACTCAAAAACTATTGGCTCAATTTTGAAAAAGGAAAAACAGTTGAACAGGCAATTTAAAGTAGTACAAAAAATCCAAAAATATATAGGGTGAGTCATTTAAATAAATTAAGTTCCGTGCATTTCCGGTGAAACCGGAAGTGCGCCAGAGCTTAAAGTATTTTTACAATATGCGCCACAAGCAACCATGGATCCCTCACTAATTGCTTTTTCTTTTATTTAAAACACAAAAGAGCAATCGAAGAAGCGGCTACTAATGACTCACCCTGTATATATATTTCGGAGATGCTATTAAAAAAATCAATAGTTTCATAATTCATTTTGGCAGCATCATTAACGACTAAGTTAAGACTGTTTAATGAACATGGTACATAAAATGCACGAGGATTGATATCTAAAGGCTCTTTTTGTAGACCGTTGTTTTTACCCTCATATTTGCCCCGTTATCGTATCCTTGACCACGCAAATTATTAACGTCAAACCTAAATCGGCTAACTTACTTATAACAAATGTAGTCCAGCCCTTCCTTGTAGGATCTATTACTTCTAAACTGATAGAAGAATATTCAGATTGCTTTGCTAAGCACAATATACGTTTTCTGATCTCCTTTGAAAGTAATGTAGTAATTTCGTTTTGAATTGTATCCCCTAAATGTGTAGGTGTATAGTTTTGATGAATTCTACAGTTTTGTATTCTTCGCAGGTGTTCAGAAATAGTTGGATCAAATTTTGAAATCATTTCTACTGCTTTTCAAAAGTTGCCATTATTATAATCAAATAACACATTAGTTGTACCCCTTAACGGTAAATTTTGCCTAGACAAAAACTGTATTATATATAGGTAGGTACTTCATTCATGCCAATTTTCTTTCTCTCGATTTATTAATTCTTTGTTGGTAATAGTCTATTCTATTTTTATTTACTGTTACTGTTGCTTATTTTAATTCACTTAATGTTGCACAACTTTTAATGTTAACTTCACATCTTTCATGTCTGGTTATAATTTGCGATAAATGTTGCGAATCACATAAGCCACTTGTCACAAATATATTGTCATTTACCGCGAGTACTTTGCAAGGGAAACAAAAACCCTTGTTCTTTGCGATACAATAAAGCAATAAATTTCACCATTATCTACCTCTTCGAGAAAACACTCAACATCAGATTCATTTGCAGCAGATTCAATTACGATTTCAGAAACCGATGACGAGCTTCATGGATCGGGCTCGGGGCTTTGAAAAAATGTCAAAAGTGCTCCTTCGGACTTTTACGCTCCTATGATTTTTTAAGCCTTTGTTATCGAAATTGTGCCCCAGATAATCTTTTCACCGACGAGCCAGCAAAAAAAAAACCGAGGTACATAACGCAAATAACGTTTTGAACACCAACATGTTTAATGCCTGATGCTTCTTAAATTCTTATACATTTGAAAAAAAATATGAGTGTAAGAAGTGGGTTATGGTAGGCATCGTTTTTTAAAGTAAACATAACCGGTCACCCACTTAAAATTTGTCTCTCCATTAATTAGTCTTTTTTAAATCACTCCTTGGTATTATCTGTCACATCATTGTTTTGACCGCCCGTGTGCGTTGCACACATGCACACAATTAAAGACGCGGGCCTGCAAGGAACCACCAAAGAACGCAGACGCAAAAGCATCAACAATCCGCTGAGGGTCGTCGTATTCAATATCGCCGTCAAAGAGCTTATCAGGAATTCTGAAGCTCCCACGTTTGGGATCCTTAAGAAGTCTGCGCATCCGCTGAAATTTATGTTTGAAAATATTATGCCTCCTTCTCCGATTATAATAAAACTTTGCATTTAACAATCTTCCCATAGATTGTATAAACAACGGAGGAAAACGTTGCTTACTATTGTGGCAGGTCTAGGGAACACAGTGTCTATTATGGAGTACAATACACAGTAGAACACCATCATTGCCGTATTAACAACACAAAAGGTCTCAAGGAAGCTTCAATCAACAGAAAGTAACTCTGAATAAAGCTTATAAAAATATGCTTTCTTCAAGTTATTGCATTTGTTATTATTTATTGGGAAGCTGGTTGGAATACTTAGATAATGCAACAATAAATCAACTGAGAGCGCAGGATGATGTAAATCTGCTGGAACAAGTGACACTGAACATTCAGCTCATAAATCAGATTAGATAGGACTAAGATTAAAACTTTATTATTCGCATTTGAGATAGCGTTGTACTGCATCAAGTCAAGAGATCCGGTAAAGAACAAAAGCAGATTCCATTTATTGTTAGTAAGTAAGGTTTTACTACAGAGCGCAGGAATACTGAAATCACGTATTATTAGTATTGGCTTATCAAACAAGAGTAGGTAGTAAGTTTGCAAACAAGGACATCAATGGCACTGCAGACTTAATTATAATAGTATGTAGGATAGATCTGCAAATATATTTCCGTGGAATAAAATTTGCGTGGAGTAAATTAGCAGAAGTTTACTAAAACCACAAAGACGAAATTTTTGGTAATAAAATTCGCTATATGAATTATTAGTGTCAAATAGAAGTATTTTTCAATTCAAATATAAAAATCTTTTATAATAAAAATATACCAATCCTTCAATATTAATTAATGACCTTCCCAAAATGTTTAAATATTCTATGAAGTAAATGTGTTTATCTTGATAAATAAGGTGTTAAACATAACTACATGTAATGTCAATAAATACGTACATTTATGGGAAGTGGACAGCTGTGTAAATTTACAATAAGTATAATATATAACAATGGTTTAGTCGACTGTTAACAAGAATTCAATACGTTCGAATAAGCCGAAAATTAATTTTTAAGCAGGTAAGTATACTAAACAGTAATTATTCTGGTTAAATCAATATCTTTTTATGTGCCTACATTTTGAAGAGAGTTACTTTGTTCTCTTCAATGTCGTGTAGTAGTCGTGTAAATTAAACAACTGATTTTAATATTTTACTATTTGTGGAAGTATGTAGATACATATCTAAATAAGTATATTATTTTTACATTCACAAATAATATTCTTCTTTTTTGCAAACCAAATTCTGCCTTTTCAAAATCAAGTGCTTTCATGTTTTTTTCTTCAGCTTTCGATTTTTAAAATATGTAGGGGAGGTTGTTGTACCTTGGGACGCATGTACCTCGGGCATTGATTATGTATAAGAAGATATACCAAGTCCATTGACAATCAAAATAATTAGAAATGTTAGCGGAAGATGTCGCCTAACTATCCAAAATATGAAAAATTGCATTTTCGCGCGTGACTGCATTCAAGTTTAAAACCACCACCACGCTATCTACGAAGGAATAGTTCATGTAGCTCTTTATAAACTCTTGCGTAAATAAACCAAATGCAGAAAGCAAAGTAACCAACATATATTTTGTTTTTTAGAGATATTTAAAAATATATACCTGTCATATATCCATATACATAATATACGAACACGCGAATGAAGGGATGTATTGTATGAAGTCAGATTATTTATTACTTCTTTCTCTATTTCTTTCTAATATTTGAGTAAAGAATCTCAAGTTTTCTTTTTAATGTATTTAAAATGTAATAAAATGCTATACAAAAATAGTCAGGAAAAATAACACTTCCCATAAAAGGATACTGAAGATACAATCTTATATTTACCTTGAACGTAACATCTTTAATAATTTTTCTATAAATATACTAAGAAGCCTTTTAAAGTAATTTTACATTATGTAACAGCTTTATTTCTTATATTAATAAACAGTAATTTCAAAGTATGGCAAAAATTATAAATAATATGAACAAAAATTGTTCCTAGATTTATTTAACATGAATTTGACAAACAAGAATATGTTTACTGTCAGGGAATGAATTAGGTAGTAATTGTAGAGGAATGATAATACCGTATTTTTTGTTATCTCGGACAAAAAATGCCGAATACAATGTGCGAATGAAATGTGCCTGGCATAGGTACTTTGACACCATTTAAAATACGGAAGTGTGTAACGTGAGTGCTTTTACTTTCTTATACGTAGTGTAAGAAAGTATTGTGATGACGAAAATTTTCGAGCTCGAGATTTTTGCAGATGTCCACGTTTTGAAGTCCCCTGTTACCAAAAAAGTGGTTTTTAAAAAATGTCTCTCTGTGATCACAATAACGGTCAAACCGCTGTAGTAATCAACTCCAAATGTTGTATTTACGTGTGTAATCTCCCTCTTGAGATCTGATTAGATTTTCAGTAAATTCCGCAGATCGGAAGTAGAAGTTTACTTCAGTGAAAAAATCGAATTTCGCCAATATTTCATCAACTACTAAGTTTAAACAAATTTATAAGGAATTCATATGTACTCAGACTTAAATTTGAGAAAAATTATATTATGAAAGTTTTTTGAAATCCCTACAGGAAGTAGGTAGGTCTTTTACTCTTATCGAAAAACATATTTTTGCAAATATTTCGCAAGTCATGCTTTTGAGACGGGTATAGTACGAGTATAAAAATGAGGTGTGGCCACCACACGACTTTCTTATACGTATGAGCGTTTCAAATCATACAATTTTAAAAATTATTTTATACAAAAATTATTCAAAATCCTATTCTAAGTACTTCCAGTCTCTTAATAAATCTCTATAGGATACATACTTTGTGAGATATTTGCAAAAAAATGCTACTCGCTAAGAGTAAAAGTATTACTTCCGGTCCGAATTTTGAATTTTCATTTATACAAAAAATATTCCAAATCCAACTCTAAATACTTTTTTACTCTTGACAAATATATATAGAATGCATAATTTACGAAATATTTGCAAAAATCGCTATTCAATAAGAGTAAAAGTGTTACTTCCGATTCGAATTTTGAAATTTTATTTATACAAAAAATATTTCAAATTCAACACTAAATGCTTTTGTACTCTTGACAAATATATATAGAATGCATAATTTACGATATATTTGCAAAAATTGCTAATCGATAAGAGTAAAAGTGTTACTTCCGGTCCGAATTTTAAAAAATTTTTTATACAAAAGGTATTGAAAATTAAGTTCTAAATTCTTTTATACTCGTAACATACCTGTCTAAAAAGCATGACTTGCGAAATATTCGCAAAAAACTGATTTTCGATAAAAGTAAAAAACCTACTTCCGGTAGGAATTTCGAAAAACTTTT
The DNA here is from genome assembly GCA_963170755.1 of Amphimallon solstitiale. Classification (NCBI taxonomy): domain Eukaryota; kingdom Metazoa; phylum Arthropoda; class Insecta; order Coleoptera; family Scarabaeidae; genus Amphimallon; species Amphimallon solstitiale. The sequence continues at coordinate 128,051 of CAUJHA010000172.1, forward strand.
TTAATAAAATTCTTCTCAAATTTAATTTTGAGTATATATGAATTCTTTACAAATTTGTTTAAACTTAGTAGTTGCCGAATAATTGGCAAAATACGATTTTTTCACTGAAGTAAACTACTACTTCCGGTCTGCCGATTTTACTGAAAATCTAATCAGATCTCAAGAGGGAGATTATATTTGTAAATATAAAATTTGGATATGATACCTATAGCGGTTTGATACCGCTATCGTGGTCACAGAGAGAGAGAGAGAGAGAGAGAGAGAGAGAGAGAGAGAGAGAGAGAGAGAGAGAGAGAGAGAGAGAGAGAGAGAGAGAGAGAGAGAGAGAGAGACTTAAAAAAAACACTTTTTCGGTATCAGGGGACATCAAAACGTGGACATCTGCAAAAATCTCGAGGTCGAAAATTTTCATCATCACAATACTTCCTTATACTACGTATAAGAAAGTAAAAATATTTGGAACTTAATTTTCAATATCTTTTGTATAAAAAAATTTAAAAATTCGGACCGGAAGTAACACTTTTACTCTTATCGAATAGCGATTTTCTGCAAATATGTCGTAAGTTATCCATTCTATATATATATATATTTATCAAGAGCACAAATATATTTAGAACTACCATTTGAAATATTTTTTGCATAAAAAAATTTTTAAAGTTCGGACAGGAAGTAACACTTTTACTCTTAGGGAGTAGCACTCTCTTTCGAATATTTCGCCAAGTATGCATTCTATAGAGATTTATTAAGAGAATAGAAGTAGTACAGTAGCATTTTGTTTATTTTTTCAGAAGATAAAAGTATTTAACTCTTAATTTAGAACAACTTTTGTATAATTTGAAACACACACATACACACACACGTATAAGAAAGTCGTGTGGTGACCACACCTCATTTTTTGCATAATGAAAAGCCACATTATATTTACGTCAAATATGTTCGTTCCTGTCAATATTTTTTGACGTATCTGGACAATTTTTTTGTGATAGATTATGTTAAAAATAATTTAATAGAAATTTTTATCTTTAAACGATAATTTTTTAATTAATAATTTAATTTTTTAAACATTTATAAGCGCTCAAAATTGCATTCAGACATAAACCCAAAATGTGATAAAAATTATAGAATTTTACGAATTTTTTTATATAATAATTATTCAAAATCCTATTATAAATACTACTATTCTCTTAATACAGTCTTTTTCTTTTGGTTTTCCCCTTTTGTCGATTGTGTTTCACAATTTGTCAAATGACTTTTCCATTTATTATAATATGGCGGCGATGTGTCAAATAATTTCCTTATTTTTGTCAAATGTGTTTCACTATATGCCAATTGACTTTCACGAAGCGTGTTAATCATTTTATATTCATCTATTATGGAGAATCATCGAATTAATAGTAAAGTAAATAATAATTTAAGAGATTTAATAATTCGTTCTATGAACGGCAAATAACATTGGAGAGCAATTTGGAATTTTACCCAATACAGTAAGAAAGATTTATTCTACATACCGGAGATCCGCTAATATTCATAAAAGAAGTGCTGGTCACCGACTAAAAAAATTATCTGTGTTACAGATAAATGAAATTTGCAATTGGATTGATGAAGATTGCAGTTTATCACTTCGTCAGTTAAAAGAAAGATGTTTGACGCAGTGGCCACTTCATCAAATATCGCTATCGACGATTAACAGAGCACTTAAAACTTTCCATTATTCGTTTAAGAGAATCTCTTTCGTTCCCGAAAGAAGAAATACACCACAAATCATACAGACTCGCTTTGAATATGCTATCCGGTACAATAGAATCATGTTCGAAAGGGAAAAGATTTTTTTCATTGATGAATATGGAATTCAAGTTAATTCTCGAACTTCATATGGAAGATCAGTTAAAAATACTCGAGCAACGAAAATAAAAGCTCAACTAAGAGGGCGAAATTATTCTGTGGCTGCAGCAATGAATATAAATTCACTATATTTGTTCCAAATCCAAGATAGACCATTCAATACAGTTCATTTCTGTGAACTTATTACAACTCTAATTAATCATTTACATAATGATTGTTTTGTTGTTTCTTATGTGGGTTCGTTTTAATTAAACGTTAACACACTTTTCATTTTAAAACACTTTATTAACAAAGCTACAGTAACAGATATTAAATCTTATACATATGTATGGCGCTACTAGAAGCCATCATCTCTGTATCTAGTTCGTTGACAAAACTCCTATTCTAGTCTAAAACTACCAATCGCTACCAATCTTAAATAATAAAAACCCTTACACAACACGCTTTTTCTTTTTTTTTTTTTTTAAGTTAATACATTAATATAAGACATAGTCACTTAAGGTTTGAGGCGGCCGAGAAGTTCTCATACTTCTTGTATTTACAGGTTTATTTTGATTTCTTATAAATAAGTCATTATCATTTACATTCATAATATCATTATCTATAGATACATCATTGTCACTACGATTAGGATTTACATCATTATCAATTACACTATTTATTATAGTATCATCAAGATTAATAATAGTTTCAACAGGCACTACAACATTATCAGGGTTAACATCGTTAATATCTGTTTCACTAACCAGAAGGTCTTCGTAAACATAATGCAAGTTAGGGCAAAAATTACTTTTATTGAAGCTTATTTTTGTTTTGTTAATTAGCTTCCGATTACGCCTAAATTTATTATTATTTAAATCTTTAACAATATAGGAACGATCATTATACTTTTCCACCACTTTACCTTTTTCCCATCTTTTATTTTTTTGAAATAAAATATTTTCGTTTATATTCAAAGGAGGTAAATCTTTTGCTGATTTGTCATAGTGTTTTTTTTGTTTTTTAGAATTACTCCTTAATTTATCTGTAACAGTAGGGCTTTCTATAATTTTAGGCATTAAATTTTCTATAGCTGTAGGAATTTTTGTTTTTACCAATTTATTTAAAAGTAGTTGAGAAGGAGAATAACCTATGTTTGGTAATGGGGTATTTCTATACTCTAATAAAAAGTTAGGCAAATCATCATAATTTTTCATTTTCTTTAACATTCTTTTTGCTATGTCCACGTATTTTTCGGCTAAACCATTTGATTGGTGGTGATGCGGACTAGAAAATTCAACTTCAAAGTTCCAGTTTCTCGCAAAATCCCGGAAACATATGCTATTGTACGGATTGTTATCTCCAAAGAATTTATCCGGTACACCAAATTTTGAAAATATTTCTTTACAAACTTTAACAACAGTTTCTGCCGTTTTGCTAGAAGTAGGAACCACTTCCATCCAATGTGAATAAGAATCTACGATTAATAAATAGTTTTGATTTTTATACTCAAAAAAATCAGAATACAAGTATTGCCAGGGTCGATTTGGAATTTCGTGTGTTATAAGATTCTCTCTTTTATTAGCTGGTTTATTTACTTGACATATTTCACATTCATTTATAAAATTTTCAATATCAGCTGACATTTTTGGCCAAAACATTACTAGTCTAGCGCGTAATTTAGATTTTTGTATTCCAAAGTGGGCCTCATGAATTAATTTTAACATTTCCTTTCTTAATTGTGAAGGTACAATAATTTTAGTATTATAAAACAATAGATTATCTGAGAGAAATATATCATCCCTTAAAGCAAAATAATATTTTAATTCTCCATCTAGAGCTCTATTGGACTTAGGCCAGCCTGTAGAACAAAAATGTTTAACTCTTGACAGAATTATGTCCTTATCAATAGCATTTTGAAAAGTTACTTTCTTTTCTGGAGTCATAGGGACATTTAAGGAAAGTGAATGCACCATATACTCCAATTCTTCATCTACTGGTGTATTTGTCTTAATGTAGGATCTACTTAAAGTATCAGCTACGTACATTTTCGATCCGGGGAGATATTCAACATTTAACTTATATTTTAATAACTTTAATAACATTCGTTGTAAACGAGCACTAACATTATCCAAACTCTTATTAAATATCGGGATTAATGGTTTATGGTCAGTCTGTATAGTTATCTCTCTGCCATAAATTAGAAATTTAAATTTTTCACAAGCAAATGTTATGCTGAGGAGTTCTTTTTCAATTTGAGCGTATTTGACTTCTGCGTGATTCAAAGATCGAGATGCAAATGATACGGGATATCCGTCTTGTAACAGAACACAACCCATGCCCTTACTAGAAGCATCAGTTTGAATAGTAATTTTTTTATTTTCATCAAATAACTTTAATATTGGTTTGTTTGTGATCAAAGTTTTTAAAGTATCTAATTCGGATTGATGAGCATCTGTCCAAATAAATTTGATATCATTTCTACTTAAATTTCTCATATGAAAAGTTAATTGCGTTAAGTTCGGTATAAACTTAGAAAAAAATTTAAATAGTCCTAAAATTCTAAGTAAATCTTTCTTATTTTCTGGTATTTCTAGAGCTAAGACAGCATTAATATTTTTATTTGAGGGTTGAACACCTTTTTTTGAGATATCTTGGCCCAAAAAATTTACTTCTTCTAGTTTATATTGTAATTTACTAAAGTTAAATTTAATTCCGTATTTTATAGCTCTTTCTAGGACAGTTTTGAATGCTTTATCATGTTCTATTTCATTAGAACCTGTAACGATTAAATCGTCAAAATATATACTTACACCAGGTATATCACCAAATATTTCCATATTTTTTCTTTGGAATATTTCAGGTATTGAATTTAGGCCAAAGGGTACTCGATTAAATTTATATCTACCAAAGGGGGAATTAAAAGTACATAAGTTAGAACTGCTTTCATTAAGTTGGATCTGCCAAAACCCATCTTTCATATCTATGACCGAAAACATGGTCTTACCTACCAAATTGTTTAAAATATCATCACATTTGGGTATTATAAAATGTTCTCTGCAAATAAATTTATTTAGTGGTTTGGGATCAAGACATAAGCGAAGGGAACCATTGGGTTTTTCTACTATCATTAAAGAATTTACCCATTCAGTAGGATAATTTACTTTTGAAATTATACTTTTTTCTTCTAATTCATCTAGAGTTTCTTTAAGTTTTTTATGTAGTGATAATGGTACTTTTCTCTGAGTCTGAATGACTGGAATTGCATTTTCTTTTAATTTTATATCTACGAATCCTGGTATACAGCCAAGACCATTAAATATTTCCATAAATTGTTCATAAAGGTCATTTTTGTTATTTGGTAATAACGTAAACTTATCAAGTAAATTATTCTCAATTGCATTTAAGCGACATATTAATTTGAATTTTATACAGTCTGTTAATCCTAATATCGGTTCAGAATCAAGATCTACAATTAGAAATTTCAAATTGCAAGATTTATCTTTATAGCTACATTTTAAAATTAATTCACCTAGTACATTAGTTTTGAAATTTCCATAAGAAAGAATAATACTTTTAGTTGGAATAATAGAGGATTTCTGAATATTTAATTTGCTGAGAATTTTTAGTGGTAATACACTTGATTCTGCACCTGAATCTAATTTAAATCTAATATTATGATTATTAATTAAAACATATTCATACCAACATGATACATTCAAAGAATTTTCTTTATGTTCATAAATTTCAACATAGTTGTCTTGATTTAGTTCGGTTTTTCTTTGTAGAATATTTGAATTGTCTTCATTCGATGTCTGGATTTCTTCTATTTTTTCTTCGTATCTTGGGTTTTCATTTTTCTCTTTTTTATCTTTTGCATCCTTTCTAGAATTTTTGAAATCTGATGTGGATAGTTGATTTTTATCTTTCGAGCGACACATTTTTGCAAAATGTCCTTTCTTCTGACATACAGCACAAGTTTTGTTGTATGCAGGGCATTTCCCTCTCGTGTGTTCAAAGCCACATCTTTTGCATTTAATTAGTGCTAGTGAAACTGCATTGACTCGCTCTTCTGGAGTTAATAATTTTATATGCTGCTCGGATAATTCTACAGATTTACAGTATTCTTGTATTTTTTCAAGGCTCATGTCAGGTTCTCTAATTAATCTTTGTTGTATTTGTTTGTCATTAATTCCTAGAATTACTCTGTCTTTTAACATTCTGTCAATATATGACTGTTTACAGTTGTCCTTTGAGCACATGAATTCGCAGTTAGCAGCTTGCTTTTTTAATTCAGTTATAAACGAATCAATGGTTTGATCTTCCTTTTGAATAATATTATTGAATTTAAATGTTTCCATTGTTATATTTTTCTTGGGTAGAAAATACTGGTCAAAACAGTGTAGGACATTTTCTAGTGTTTTTATATTATCCTTAGGAAAGGTATTGTATATATCCAGACCTGTTTCTCCTATTGTATGTAACAGTAAGGCAATTTTTACATCTTCCTGTTCTTTACTTTTTCCTGATGCTAGCATAAAAATCTCGAACCTTTGTTTCCATTTCGGCCATTTACTAATTGAATCTTCCATGGAAAATTGTTCTGGTGGTTTGCACTCCATTTTGTTTTCGTTACCTATCTATTGGCGGGAACTAGTATGTTATCAGGATTGTTATCACGTTTTAATTAATACTTCTGACACCATGTTTTGTTGTTTCTTATGTGGGTTCGTTTTAATTAAACGTTAACACACTTTTCATTTTAAAACACTTTATTAACAAAGCTACAGTAACAGATATTAAATCTTATACATATGTATGGCGCTACTAGAAGCCATCATCTCTGTATCTAGTTCGTTGACAAAACTCCTATTCTAGTCTAAAACTACCAATCGCTACCAATCTTAAATAATAAAAACCCTTACACAACAATGATAACATACAAGGCGCCTTTTTTGTTATGGATAATGTTAGATTTCATACAAATGAAGAAGTTGTCAATCTCATTAGAAGTCATGAGCATTTTGAAGTTTTTTATCTGCTCACAGTCCATTTTTAAATCCTATAGAGGAATTATTTAATCAATGGAAACACATAATAAAGAGAACTCAGCCGACAAATGAGGATGAATTATATGCAGCAATACACACTGCTTCTGAACAAATAACTGCAGATAATTGTCTTCATTATGTTCAGCATATGGAAACATATCTGGGTGATTGTTTAAAACAAAATGAAATATTAAATTAATTGTTTCTTCATTTACATATTTCGATAGTTTGTGCTGTGCATATTTGTGATATTTGAAAATATTTTGCATACATGTATGTTTTTATCAATTTCTATGTACATTAAACAAGAATAAATTAGATAACTTAAAATTTCAAATGTATACTTTATTTTCAAGGGTACGTCAATAACTAGGTACCTAAATGAAAATGATGTACAGCTTGGTAAGTAGTTATTAAGCAAAACATATAATTTACATACATGGGAAAAGTAATTGATATAAAGTGAAAGAGATTTGACAAAAAAAGAATTTAATTTGACATATATGTCAATATGACAGGAATTGGAAAGTCATTTGACAAATTGTGAAACACAATTGACAAAAGGGGAAAACCAAAAGAAAAAGACTGTAAATCTCTATAGGATGAATACTTTGCGAGATATTCAAAAGAAAGTACTATTCGTTAAGAATAAAAGTGTTACTCCCAGTGCGAATTTTAAAATTTCATTTATACAAAAAATATTCCAAATCCAACTCTAAATACTTTTGTACTCTTGATAAATATACATATATAGAATGCTCAATTTACGACATTTAGCAAAAAATCGCTATTCGATAAGAGTAAAAGTGTTAGTTCCGGTCCGAATTTTGAATTTTTTTATACAAAAAGTATTGAGAATTAAGTTCTAAATACTTTTATACTCGTAACGTACCTATCTAAAACGCATGACTTGCAAAATATTTGCAAAAAACTGATTTTCGATAACAGTAAAAGACCTACTTCCGGTAGAAATTTAGAAAAACTTTTTTACTAAAAGTGTTCTTAATTTTAATTTTAAGTACATATGAATTCTTTATAAATTGTTTAAACTTAGTAGTTGACGAAATATTGGCAAACTTCGATTTTTTCACTGAAGTAAACTACTACTTCCGATCTGCCGATTTGACTGAAAATTTAGTCAGTTCTCAAGAGGGAGATTATACTAGTAAATGCAAAATTGGGAATCGATAGCTATAGCGGTCTGACCGCTATCCTGGTCACACACAGACACACTGACACACAGCGCACACACAGACATTTTTTAAAAACCACTTTTTCGGTATCGGGGGACTTCAAAACGTGGGCATCTGCAAAAATCTTGAGGTCCAAAATTTTCATCATCACAGTACTTCCTTGTACTAAGTACATATAAGAAAGTAAGAAGGTTGTGTATTATTGAGAACGATTAATTTTTAAAGGAAACAAATACAATTAATTTCAGTACTTTTAATACGCCTATAAAAAAATATGAATTACTTTCAATAATTTATTTTAGTCTGTAAAACAAATAGATGCAAAGAGGCTTGCGGTAAAATTCAGAGATTTTACATGCATAGGTATTTAAGTAAACTTGCTTTTATATCCATAAAGGAATGAATGAATTACCTGTTCATTCAAATGCCTTGTGGACTATATCACTCACACTATATGATTTATATGTCTGTTATATTTTAAAACCCCTGTTTTCTTTCCTTGCCTGTAAAGCCTACAGTGAATCAGTTTGGCGTCATGCACTAAACAAAAAAAACATACAAATAAAAGGATTATATTCATGCCTTCTTCCTTCGGCAAAGCTGAACGTTTTTATATAGGTATACATAAGTATGTATATTCATTATGTGTATAAATGCTTTTTTCGTAGAGTGGAACGTAAATAAAATATTTTTTAATACTATTAGTATATACACATTTTATTAATGACTCTGCGCAGTTTATGATCAGAATTATTATTATTACCTATATAAGAATTAAATTAAATTTATTTACTTTATTTTACAGCGTCATCTGTTTACTAAAAAGCCAAAACGAGGAATTTATTATGTTGGTTAACGGTTTAAATCTCAACTACCTTGAAAATTACCCCCACCACATGTGAACACTTTGACGACTAGCGCCCCACTGGTGGTGACATCCAAAATGTTGATTTTAGGCGCAACCTTTTTCTTATGGACTTGGACTATCTTCTTATACATAATCAATGACCTCGGGACAAAAATTATACTGTTGCCATCTATGATCGTGAGGCAAAAATTCTTAGACATTACGTTTAAATGTAACACAATCCTTATGCATCTTGGTCTGTTTCCATGACAGCGGTTAGTAAGAACGCATGTGTGAGATTTTATGTTTTGGTGGCAAGAAATTTACTTTTGAGGATTTCTGACCAAGAGTCTAACAGCTGAAATATACAACATTGTGAAAAATTATTCATGTAAGTAGATACTTCATTTTTTGCTGATTGTTATGGCCACAACTTAAAAATGTGATGGCTAACCTAAAAAAAATTATTACAACTTTGCCACTACGGCTTCAAACTTGTACCTCGAGACAGGAATTTGCATGTACCTTTGGACTGTCCCAAGGTACATGCACATACATTTTTGATTAATTATTTTAGAAGAACAGTAGTTTGTGACTGTTTTTATTTATTTTAGCAATATGCCTCGAAGTAAAACCGGAAAAAAACGCGAAGCTATCAACGTGGTTGGTCTTAAAGCAGCAGTAAATGATGTTCTGACTAACAATATAAGCCTGAGAGATGCTTCAAGGCTGCATAATATTGCTAGATCTACTTTATCACGTCATATTCAATTGCATCGTGAATCTGGAAATCAAACTTTTAATTATGTAGCGACAAATGCTGTAAAAAAAGTATTCTCTGAAGAGGAAGAAAAGCAGTTAAGAGAGTATTTAGAGTTCTCAGCTCGACTGAACTACGGTTTAAACAAACAGCAAGTCCGAGAGTTGGCTTTTCAGTATGCTTGTGCAAATAAGAAAGTACTGCCTGATAAGTGGAGGGAAGAAAAAAAAGCCGGCAGAGAGTGGCTTAGGTGCTTCCTAAAGCGTCATTCACAATTGTCATTGAGAAAACCTGAGGCCACCAGTTTGTCGCGCTCCACAAGTTTCAACAAAAAAAATGTCGAAGAATTTTTTTCGAAACTTAAAGTCTGTCTACAAAAATACAAATTTGCTCCACAAAATATTTACAATGTAGATGAGACTGGTAATACCACAGTTCATGTTCCACCGCGTATCATAGCTCCTAAAGGAGTAAAACAAGTTGGGTGCATGACATCAGGTGAACGTGGTATTAACGTAACTATGATAGCTGCTATAAATGCTATAGGAAACCATGTACCACCAATGCTGATTTTCCCACGTGTTCATTTCAAACAGCACATGTTGAACATGTTGTCCAGGAACTGTTGGGGCTGCAAATCCTTCAGGTTGGTCTAATGAAGAAAAATTTCTTGAGTTTATGAGACATTTCATTGAGTATGTGAGGCCCACTAAAGATAATCCGGTCCTGTTGGTATTCGATAATCATGAGAGTCATATTTCAATCCCCGTGATTGATCTAGCAAAATCCAACGGCGTGGTGTTACTTACATTCCCTCCACATACATCGCATAAGCTACAACCATTAGACCGAACCGTATTTGGTCCTTACAAGACTTATTACAATCTAGCTAGTAATGAGTGGATGTTGCAAAATCCAGGAAAACCTATTTCGATTTACCAAATTGCTGAAATCGTCGGAAAGGCCTACCCAAGAGCTTTTACTCAACAGAACATCACTAAAGGATTCTCAGTAACAGGCATTTATCCTTTCAATGCTGAAGTATTTGGTGAAGACGAATTCTTGAGTGCTTTTGTAACAGACCGACCGAACATTGAATTATCAAATGAAGAACAGGAACAGTTTACAAATATTGATGAACCTGGACCATCCCATCAGTTTCAGAATGTTCCAAGGGAGCAAAAAAATGATATTGTGTCACCCCAAATGATCAGGCCGTATCCCAAGGCTGCACCGCGAAAGACCCAAAGAGGCCGAAAAAAAGGAAAATCAAGAATATTAACGGAAACTCCTGAGAAAAATGAGCTAGAAGCAGAATATTTAAAAAGAGAAACCAAAAAATCAAAAAATAAAATTCAAAAAGTAAAGAGGAAAGTTTTGCAAGAAGAGAGTTCCGACGATGACAACATTGAAATACTTACTCAAGATTCTAGTGACGATGACAATTACTTAGAAAAGTTAGTTGAAGAATCAAATCTTGAAATGGAAATGGAAGAGCAATTAGTAGGAAATTACCCAATGTTGGAAGGTGATTTTGTCTTAGTTGAATTGAAAGGAAAGAAGTCTGTGCGACATTACATAGCCGAAATAAAAAAGAAATTAGAGGAAGGAGTTTTTGAGGTTGTGTATCTAAAAAAAATTATGAATAGTAACAAATTCGTAAGAAATGAAGAAACATACGAACTGTGCGATTCAGATATACTGAAGAAATTGCCACAACCACAAGTAGTTGGTGGTTCAGGGCGTCGAATGGAACAGTTTATCTTCCCATTAGACTTTCTGTCTTATAATATGTCATAAATAAGAATACATTACGCACTTTACACCTATTTAAATTTTTATTTATACATTTAGTTTTAGTGTCCCAAGGTACAAATTGTGTTGTCTCGGGGTACAACACCCTGTTGTACCTCGGGACAATTTGCTGATATCAATTACGTGTATGATATCATTATCAAAATATAAAATAAGCCCATTTGCAAAAATTAATCTGAAAGAGCATAAGTCATTGGATTTCAGTGATGTTGCAGAATTTGTTTACCTTGAAAATTGTCAAAGAAAAAAATTAACCAAATAAATTGTCCCAAAGTACAACACTTTCCCCTACCGGGTGGCCAACTAAGAATGGCCGCCGGCTATATCTCAGAAACCAGTAGTCATATTGCTTCCGGGTAAAAAAAATTCAAGTAAAAGTGCCCAAGAGAAAATGCTGGAAATTATTTTGGAGTTTGTAAAATGTCCGCAAGGGGGCGGAACACTCAGGATCAATGTTAAAATTTAGAATTTCTTCATATTTTTACTAATTAAGGGGTATTATTATTATTTTTCACTATCTAGTGAAATAAAGTGGTGGGGGGCAGTTCAGATGTTTTTTATATAAACTGGGATTACTCCCGTTTGGCTTAACCGATTTGAATAAGTTTGGTCTCATTTAAAAGAGCCTTATTTGCTCTACAAACTGCACTTGTGTTTTTGTATCTTGAACTTTTGCCGTCACCGGTAGATGGCGTTAACTGAAATGTCAACAAATATTAGGCCTTTTTTCAAAAAAGTTAAATGCAATGATATGTTTCTTTTTACATAAGTTAATAAAAAATTAAAACCTCTACATTTCGGTAAAAAAGCGAAATTTGTATGTCTTTTAGAACAGGTGATATTGGCAAAAATAAATGAAAATGCATGAATTCTCTTGTTTTAATTGTCTTCGTTTTGTTATATATATATTGTTACAATACAAATATAGACTGTAACAATATTAAATTTATGAACTTGGTCATCAAAATTAACTTAATTATTGAAATTAATGATAATGATGTTTTGGAATAATTTTATTTGAACCTTGTTTATAATTACGTGATAAAGACAACAATGTTCTGTATCTGAGTAGTATTTCTTGAGGTTGTAGTCATCCTGTATGTTGAGGGATTGAGTAGTTTCATTTTTTTATTGTAGTCACCAAAATCTAGAGAGAAGAGATTTAAAATGTTATTAGTATATTGTAGGATAAGTTATTATTTGTGTAAGAACATATTCAATTGACGTTAATAATGTTAAAGGTAATTAAAAAAATTAATATTGAATAATGAATAGCTAAATTGGAATAAAATCACATTTCAAAATTCATATCACCGGATGTGACATTTAAAATGTCATTTTGACAACCGGTTAGTAAATTGATAGGAACCAGCTTATAAAATGTTTAAAGTACATAAGATGCTATTTAAAAGCTGAAAAGAATTAAATTAGTAAAGTTATTAATATTAGAAGATATTCAAAACATATAAAAAGATTTAAATTCTATGTTGTTTAGAAGGTATTTGCAGAAGAAATTGATTGGTGGATTTGAAAAAGTAGAGGGTTGTCTAGGGGATGAATAATAAAAACAGGAGATGCGAAATATTTTTGAAGAAAAACGGTCGCGTTTTAGCGAAGTATAATATTAAAAACTCAAAAATCTATTAATAGAATAAATTAGAATAAAGTAAAAGTGTTCAAATTTAATTTCTTGATACAAAGTTCATCGAGAAAAATAATTCCAAGTGATATAAAAATTTTAGGAAAGGAGAAGTTAATTTAAAGTATATAATTTAAAATTACTCACCTTAAAAGCAGTCCCGAGAGCCATTTCTTTGGAGTTAATTAATGGTAGCAGTTCCGAGAACCAATTTCTTGAAGCAGTCCCGAGAAACATTTCTTTGAAGATAAATAATAATAGCAGTTCTGAGAACTAATTTCTTCAAGCAGTTAATCGTAGAGGTTCAGAAGTGCAAAGGCAGCATTGAACGAAGAGATTTTGAAGTCCGTGGTTGGAGTTGTACAATTTTTTCATCGTCGAAGAGAGATATTGTCAAAATCCTGAAGTATCGAGGTATATTCACATTGCAGAACCAGTTTTCAGTGACAATAGGCCCAAAACAACATTGAAGAAGGTTATTCAGACTACAATGATCATCTAGAACATAAGGATAACATCTTACGAAGATACTGTTAACCAGTTAAAACTAGAAGCATATATTATCGACATAGTGTATTCAGGTCGTATAAAGATTACGTATATTTTGGAAAATATTTATATAATTCAGTAATAGAGTAATACTGTTGTTTAAAATAAAATTAGAATGTTATTAACTATGCAAATCTAAAAGTATTATCAATTGGAATTTAAATCTTTTCTAGTTAGATAAATTGAAACTCGTATAACCTCAATTAATTATTTATTCGTACGTTTCTCTTGTAATTTATTTGAAAAGAACAATTATTGGTGTCTTAAAATATTCATTAGAAAAAGTGGTTCTAAATTTTTAATTTATAAAGAAATATTTACCGTATAAAGTATATTAAAATAAAAGGATTGTTATAATTATTCCACAACTTCAAAGTGCATTAAAAACGTCATTTGGATAGGTTTACAGTCTTGTTTGTAAATAAGATATTTGTTGATGTTCCTTTAAATTCAACCTCTATAATTTTTTATTCACGACATTTATTAAACTTGTGAATATTTATATCGCTTGTAGTTTTATTGCTCTAAAGTATTCATCAAGTATAAACATTGGTTTGACAAGAGATTTATACCTAATCTGTAACAGTAAATAGAAAAACATATTTAATTTTATTTGATATATGCAAATAAATGTTACTTACCAGTTCTACAATATAATAAAGAAAGGTTAATTACTTATTTTATACAGTAATTTAATTCAAAGCGGACCACTGACACGATATGAGATGAGTTCTTAAAGAAGGGATTGAAGTTTTATCACAAGCGTAGTTAAACCAACTGTAAAATATAAAAACTACTAGTATTAAAATACTATGAACTGAAAGAGTTTAGATTACTGATGGGTATACTACCAGTTATACAAGTTTTAGAAATCTAATGTATTTCTTATGAATAGATATCTGGGCTAGTCGGTGCATATTTATAATAGGAGTAATAGGAAAAATTAATACAATCAATAAGGGTTGTATTTTATTAATTATTGGCTGGAATAACATGAGGCATTTATAATATGAATTATGAATACATGAATAGCATTTTATTAATTATTGGCGCATAGCAACTTGGGGCGATATTGGAGATAGCACATCTATCACCAATATTATATTTATTAATACTTAAAAAACGAAGGGTAATTATTTTAAAAAAAAATATAAAGGTATTATTTTCTTTAGGTGATTGACAACTTTTAACATAATTGTTGGGATAGTAGAGGGTAATCATATAAATAATAATAACTATACAGTGTGATTTCTTTATTTTGGTACAGTTTTATACATTTATGTGGCTTACATTATTAAAGAATGGTTAATAATAAATAAGTGATATAATACAAAACATTATAGAAAGTGTGTAAGTTTTTATTTAAATACAGAGTGTTATTAGGGGTATTATTAAGCGACTTTGATAATGATGCAGACACGTAGTAGGAAAGGGGATAAAGGAGATGAGGAAGGTTCAGAGAGTGGAGATGAAACTTATCAGAGTGAACAAAATCCGGTGATGGATTTGTTGTTAAAAATGAGAGAAGATATGAAGAATTCACAAGAAAAACAGGATTTGAATATGAAAAATTTACAAGAGACACAGGATTTGAATATGAAAAATTTACAAGAGACACAGGATTTGAATATGAAAAATTTAAGAGAGGATATGAAGAAAGATTTGGAAGAAAATAGTAAGACTTCACAAGAAAAACAGGATGCTAATATAAAAAATTTAGAGAAAGTTATTAAGAAAAATATGGAGGATTTAGAGGAAAGGAATGTAGAGAAAATGAATCAGTTAAAAAATGAGTTTAAAGAAATGGAAAGTAGATTAGTTTCGGATATATTCAAACGAACAGAAGAACAAATGGTACTAGTTAAAGCCGACATAAATAAAGAAGTTACTAAGATAGTAAACACAAAAGTAGATATTGTATATGAGGTGTTGAAAACAGATAAGAACAAATGTGAAAATGCAAGAAAAATGTTACTAGAGGCGATAACCAGGAATGAAGAGGTTTGTAAGAAAAGGAAGGAAGAGTTACTTGTTAATTGTGAAAAGGAATTAGAAAAGAAATTGGGAACTTATGAAAATACCTTTATTAATGAAGTTGCAAATTTAAATCAACATAAGACAGAAGAGGTTAAAATGTTACAAGAGAATTTACAGCAACAGGAAGTTAAAAGAAAATTATTAGAAGAAGAAATCAAAAAGATGTCAGTTAACATGAAAAACATAGGATCAAGTTCTACAGTAGCACATCAATGTTCCAATTATACTAAAGTGGAGAACATAGCTCAATTTGGGGCAGATAAAACAGGGATACATCCGATGACGTATTTAAGGAATATTATGAAGTATTTAGAAGATATTCCATCTTTAAAGCATCAAATGGAGGTAATAAGATCTACGTTGAATAATAGTGCGTTGGAATGGTTTCAGAGAATAGAGGATAACTGTCAAGATATAAATCAATTTGAAGATATGTTCAAGAAAAATTTCTGGAATGAATCGCATCAAAATAAAGCTAAAATTAGATTATTAACCGCAAAATATAGACATGGAAATTTAACAAGAGAGGCTTATGCTTCAAGGATGTATAATCAGTGCAAGTATGTTAGTGATCTTAATGAATACATGATTGCTAGTCAACTGTTAAATCACTTTATTTATACAGATACACAAGCCATAATTTGCCAAAAGGTAAATGATATGGATTCTTTAATTGAAATCTTACGAAGATTAGATGATTTTAATGACGTTAATGCAAATAATTATTCATCGTTACCTAGAAACAATGTCAATAATGGTAATCAACGAATAAATAATAATAGTAGGTCTAATTATTTTCATAATACGGATTTGAAAAGTGGAAATCAACGAGATCAAAATGACTATAATGGAAATTATAGGAGTCCAAATTATAATAGGTCTTCGCCAAACGTGTATAATCAGAATACTCCAGTACGAGGAGGGTTTAATTATTATGGTAATAGGAGTGGTAATATTTATCAGTCAGATCCTAGAAATTATAATAATGATAAAGGGTATACACCATTTTCTGGTACAAATTATTATTCCCAAAATAGACAATATTATGGAAATAAATCTAAGGATAATCAAGGCGAAAGTAGACAGAGACCGATACATAATATCAGGTGGGTAGAAAATGAAGAGAATAATGCGAAAAATGATAATGTTGAATTAAAAAAAACGTCGATTTTGAAGGAAGATTCATATCAGAATTCGAAACCGAGCACATCTCATTGTTAGAAGAAGAGGTAAATAATCAACCCAATCTTATTACTTTACAAACAATTAAATTTTATCAAAGACCTGAGAGTATATTTAAAAATAATGAAGAGGTATCTATAGTACAAGATTTTGGTTTGCCATTTATTAAGATAGAAATTGAGAATATTGTTTTTACATGTTTAATAGATAGTGGTTCAGAGATTACATTAATACAAGAGAGTAAAGTTAAACAAGTCAAAGGGTATTTAAATAGTGTGATTAAGATAAAAGGAACTGATATTATTACAGCGAATAGAAAGAAGATGGGAACAATAAAACAATGCTTTTATACAGAAGTGATTATAAGTAAAGAAAGTTATTTTATGCAATTTTATGTCCTGGAAAATTTATTTTATGATTGTATAATTGGTATAGATAATATTAGAAAGTTAGGAATGGTTATGAATTTTGAAGAAGGTAATATTTATATAAAAGAGAATATATGCAAAATAGTAAAAGAATTAAGTGAAGAAGAGAAAAATGTTTATAATGATTATAAGAAGAATATATTAAGTATAGAAATGAATAATTTAATAATTGAAAATGATAATGTACATGATAATATTAATAATGAAGAATGGAATGAGAATTATGATGAAGAGATGGAAGAGGAATGCAGAAATGATACGATAAATAATTATGAAGATATTGAAAGGAAAATTAAATTACAGGACATAAAGGATAAAGTTTTGGAGCATAAGTTAATAGAGATTTTATATAGGAATATATCGTTAATTAATGAAGAAATTGTTTTCGCAAGAAATTATGAACATAAACTAGTGGTTACTGATGATTCACCATTGACTTGTAAAAATTATCCTATACCGTACTACTATCAAGAACAAGTAAATAAGGAGTTGAAACGTTTAGAAGATTCTTGTATTATAGAAAGGTCGAATAGTTATTTTATTAATCCTATAGTTATAGTGAAGAAGAAAGACGCATCTTTACGAATCTGCCTTGACGCTCGCTCATTAAACCTAAGATTACGGTCTGAGCACGAAACACCTCAAAACATAGATGTATTATTGACAAAATGTGGTAATAAAAGTGTTTATAGTAAGTTGGATCTTAAAAATGCATTTTGGCTAATTAATTTAGATGAAGAATCTAGGAAATATTGTGGATTCAGTGTAAATGGTTGTGTATTTTCGTTCCGCGTGGCTCCGTTCGGAGTGAAGACTTCCCCTGCAGCTTTAATCAGATTTTTACATAAAATACTTGATAAGTATGAAGAGTTTGCATTACATTATCTCGATGATATAATAATTTTTTCCAATAGTTATGAGGATCATATCAAACATTTAGATATTATAATTACTACGTTAAGAGAAGAAGGAATGAAATTGAACTTAAAGAAATGTCAATTTTTTAAGAATCAGGTAAATTATTTAGGATATGTTGTGACTGAAAAATGTATACAATTGGATCCACAAAGACTGGATGAAATTAAAAATTTTCCAAGTCCTACAAAATTAAAATCATTACGAGGTTTTCTTGGTATGCTGAATTATTACAGGAAATTTGTGCATAATTTCAGTGAAAAAACGTTACCTTTATTACAGTTACTTAAGAAAGGAAACAAATGGAATTGGAATAAGGAATGTGAAGAATGTTTTGTGAAGTTGAAAGAGAATTTTGTGGAAAACTTACATTTAGAACATCCAGATTTCAATTTACCATTTATTGTACGTACAGATGCTTCAAATCATACTATTGCCGCAGAATTGATACAAATCAAAGATAATCAAGAAGTACCTATATATTTTATTTCTAGAACACTTAAACCTTGCGAAAGTCGATATTCCACCTCAGAACTCGAAATGCTGGCAATTATTTTTTCAATTACTAAATTAAGATACTATTTAATTGCTAAGAGGTTTATCTTAGAGACAGATCATAAGGCATTAGTGAACATTATGAATACACGATTAAATAATAATAGAATTTATAGATGGACTTTGATTATACAGCAATATGATATGGAAGTAAGATATAGGCCTGGTAAAGAAATGATAACAGCAGATGTACTAAGTAGAAAAGATGGAACTAATAAAAGAACTAGTTTGGAAGTGAATTTGGTAATTTTGAATCAATCGGGGATTTTATCTTTGGAATATCTTAAAAACATACAGAAGCTACCTATGTTTGATGATATAAGAAAAATATTGGAAGAAGTAGGAGATTTTAAGGAAATGACTATAAAAGAGGAAATAATTATAAAGAAAATTGGTAAAACTGAAGTTTTTGTAACAAATGAAGAACATACTAGAGAAATAACTAATTATATACATGAAAAGTATTTGCATATTGGGGCACGAAAATGCTGGTTGATATTTAGGGAAGCTTTTTATTGTAAAAATGATGAAAGGATAATAAAAAGTGAAATTAAGAAGTGTCGATTATGTGAATTGGCGAAAGATAAAAACATTACACATCAAAATATAAGTAAAAGCATAATGGTAAATGACAAGTTAGAATTGGTATCTATCGATTTTTTATCTAATATGTTGCCAAGTACAAAAGGATATCGACATGTACTAATTATTTGTGATATTTTTTCTAAGTTTGTAAAATTGATACCAACAAGCAAATGCGATACTGAAACTGTATTACAATCGTTACAGGAGTATTTTTTTATGTATGGGAAGCCATTAGCTATATTATCAGATCATGCTACTTATTTTAATAATGACAGATATAAGGAATATTTGTATAATCAAGATATTAAAGCTTATTTTTCCTCGTATAGACATCCTCAAGGAAATCCAACAGAAAGATATGTTAGGGAAACTTTAAAATATTTAAGAATATTGTTAACAGATAAACATAATAGATGGGCGAGACATCTTGGTCAAATTGAGAAGGTAATGAATCATACGCATAGTTCAGTACATGATTTATGTCCAGTAACGGTATTTTTGGGAGAAATGCCAGAAAGACCATGGGATAATCAAGAAACAATCGATTTAAGTGAAAGGTATGAATTGGTGAGAGAAAGATCAAAACGTAAAAAAATGATATGGGAACAAAAACAAATGGAGAAACAGAAGAAGTTTAAAAGTTACGAAATAGGAGATTTAGTTATTGTAAAGAATTTGAGGGTTACTGATCGAAAAAAAAATATTATGGGGAAGTTGTTAAGGCCATACATTGGACCATATAAAGTTAATCTAAAGTTAGGAGAAAATACTTATGAGTTAATAGAACCAAATACAAATTATATTAGAGGTAGATATCATGTGTCTATGTTACAGGATTATTATCAAGATATAAACAATAGAGATGAATGAGTGTAACTGGTACAAAGCACACACATAAAGTATTATAAATAGGTATATGGATTAGAATATTAAATTTACAGAAATATTGGGTTGATTATTTAAATGTATATAAGTTTTGAAAGTACATTAAAAAAAAAAATAAGGTTGTTAAGTTATTGGTTGTAATTGTTATTATAAAAAAAAAATTATTAACTTGAATAAAACTTAGAGTTTTTAAAATAGAATAATTGCATATAGTTATGGCAAACAATTAATTATATATGATGATGCTAGAGTAATAATTTATGTTATATTATGTTTTAATGATTGTTTAATAAATATAAATTTTATTTTAGAAGTTAAAAATTTACATTTATTAAAAAGGGGCAAATGTTACAATACAAATATAG